>JABGLZ010000370.1:0-21656 GCA_014705045.1 Colletotrichum theobromicola | reverse complement strand
ACTCGCAGGGTATCGTTCTCGCCGCGGCCACCGCCGCGGCCGAGTCTTGGGAGTCGTGGAAGGAGATTGCGCCGTCTGCCCTCACCATCCTCTTCTGGATTGGTGCTCGCAGCCAGCAGGTCTTCCCCCGCACCTCCTTGACGCCCACCATGATCAGGGAGTCTGTTGAGAACGGCGAGGGCACTCCCACTCCCATGCTTAGCATTAGAGACCTCTCCCTCGCTGAGGTCCAGAAGCACATTGATGCGACCAACCAGTATCTCCCTGCCGACCGTCACATCTCCGTTTCCCTCATCAACAGCCCTCGCAACCTCGTCGTGACCGGTCCTCCCATTTCCCTGTACGGTCTGAACGCTCAGCTGCGCAAGGTTAAGGCACCCGTTGGTCTTGACCAGAACCGTATTCCCCACACGGACCGTAAGCTCCGCTTCGTCCACCGCTTCCTGCCCATTACTGCTCCTTTCCACAGCAAGTACCTGGCCGAGGCTACGGAGCTGATTGACGAGGACTTGAAGAACATCAAGATCGACTCCAAGTCTCTTGGTACTGCTGTCTTCGACACCAACACCGGAAAGGATATCCGTGAGGAAGTTAGCGGAAACATCATTCCTACCCTCATCCGTCTCATTACCAGAGACCCTGTCAACTGGGAGAAGGCCACTGTCTTCCCCAAGGCTACTCACGTCCTTGACTTCGGTCCTGGTGGCATCTCTGGTCTTGGTGTCCTGACCAGCCGCAACAAGGAGGGCACTGGTGTGCACGTCATTCTCGCTGGTACCGTCTCTGGCAGCATCACTGAGGTTGGCTACAAGCCTGAGCTCTTTGACCGCGATGAGGAGCACGCTGTCAAGTACGCGATTGACTGGGTTAAGGAGTTTGGCCCTCGCCTTGTCACTACCTCCAACGGCGACACCTACGTGGATACCAAGATGTCTCGTCTCTTGGGTCTTCCTCCCATCGTCGTTGCCGGTATGACTCCCTGCACGGTTCCTTGGGACTTCGTTGCTGCCACTATGAACGCCGGATACCACATCGAGTTGGCCGGTGGTGGTTACTTCGACCCCGGCATGATGACCGCCGCTCTTCGAAAGATTGAGGGCGCCATCCCTGCCGGACGTGGTATTGGTGTTAACTTGATCTACGTCAACCCCCGCGCCATGCAGTGGCAGATCCCCATGCTCGGCAAGCTTCGCGCTGAGGGTGTTCCCATCGAGGGTCTCACCATCGGTGCCGGTGTTCCCTCCGTTGAGGTTGCCCAGGAGTACATCGACACCCTCGGCCTGAAGCACATCAGCTTCAAGCCCGGTTCAGTTGATGCTATCCAGTCTGTCATCAACATTGCCAAGGCGAACCCCACCTTCCCTGTTCTCCTTCAGTGGACTGGTGGCCGTGGCGGTGGTCACCACTCCTACGAGGATTTCCACCAGCCTATCTTGACGATGTACAGCCGTATCCGTCGCCAGGACAACATCATTCTCGTGGCCGGCAGTGGTTTCGGTGGTGCTGAGGACACTTACCCCTACCTCACTGGTGAGTGGTCCAAGAACTACGGCTACCCTCCGATGCCCTTTGACGGTACTCTGTTCGGTTCCCGCATGATGGTCGCAAAGGAGGCGAAGACCAGCCCTGCTGCCAAGCAGGCCATCATCGACGCCCCTGGTGTGGAGGACAGCGAGTGGGAGAAGACCTACAAGGGCCCCACTGGAGGCGTTATCACCGTTCTCTCTGAGATGGGTGAGCCCATCCACAAGCTCGCCACCCGTGGTGTCCTGTTCTGGGCCGAGATGGACCGCAAGATCTTTGCTCTCCCCAAGGAGAAGCGCGTCCCTGAGCTGAAGAAGAACCGCGACTACATCATCAAGAAGCTCAACGACGACTTCCAGAAGCCGTGGTTCGGACGCAACCGTGCTGGTCAGGCCGTTGACCTCGAGGACATGACTTACGGTGAGGTTGTTCGCCGCATGGTCGACATCATGTACATCCGCCACCAGAAGCGTTGGATCGACCCCACCCTGCGCTCCTTCACTGGCAAGTTCATCAGCCGTGTCGAGGAGCGCTTCACCTCCACCACTGGCCATGCCGCTCAACTCCAGGACTTCAAGGACCTGGACACTCCTTACGAGACTGTCGAACGTATCCTGTCTCACTACCCTGAGGCCGATACCCAGCTTATCAACGCCCAGGATGTCCAGCACTTCTTGATGCTGTGCATGTTTCCCTTCCAGAAGCCCGTTCCCTTCATCCCTTGCTTCGATGAGAACTTTGACTTCTACTTCAAGAAGGACTCCCTGTGGCAGTCTGAGGACCTCGACGCTGTCCCCGGCCAGGATGTTGGACGTGTCTGCATTCTCCAAGGCCCTACCGCCGTCAAGTACTCCAAGGTCATGGACGAGCCCATCAAGGACATCTTGGACGGCATCCACAAGACTCACGTTCAGTACTTGACCCGTGACCGCTACAACGGTGATGTCAAGGCTATTCCCACAATTGAGTACTTCGGTGGCAAGCTCATCGACACTGAGGTTCCCGTTGAGGACGTCGACGGTCTCACCGTCTCTTACGACGACGCGCACAAGAACACCTACCGCCTGTCGACTGCTCCCAACGCCACCCTGCCCAGCCTCGATGCCTGGTTGGCCCTGCTCGCCGGTCCTGACCGCAGCTGGCGCCACGCTCTCCTCACTTCCGAGGTGGTTGTTCAGGGACAGAAGTTCCAGACCAACCCCATCAAGCGTATCTTCGCTCCTTCCCGTGGCCTCTTCGTTGAGATCCACTACCCCAAGGACCCGAAGAAGACCAAGATCATCGTCAAGGAGCAGCCTCGCCACAACCACTACGTTGAGGTCATCGAGGTCAAGCTTGAGAACAACAACGAGGTTGTCGTCAACATGATCAAGGACACCACCGCTCTCGGCAAGCCTGTTGCTCTTCCTCTCAAGTTCACCTACCACCCTGAGGCCGGCTATGCCCCTCTCCGTGAGGTGATGGAGGGCCGCAACGACCGCATCAAGGAGTTCTACTGGCGTGCGTGGTTCGGTGATGAGACTCTCGACCTGGACGCCGATGTCGCCAGCAAGTTCGACGGTGGCAAGGCTACCATCACTGGCGAGGATATCAACGACTTTGTCCACGCCGTCGGCAACACTGGCGAGGCTTTCGTTGAGCGTCCTGGCAAGACTGTCTACGCTCCCATGGACTTTGCCATCGTCGTTGGCTGGAAGGCCATTACCAAGCCCATCTTCCCCCGCACCATTGACGGTGATCTGCTGAAGCTCGTTCATCTTTCCAACGAGTTCCGCATGAAGCCTGGTGCCCAGCCTCTTCAGAAGGGCGACGAGGTCTCCACCACTGCTCAGATTAACGCTGTCATCAACCAGGAGTCTGGCAAGATGGTCGAGGTCTGCGGTACCATCTACCGCGATGGCGAGGCCGTCATGGACGTCACCTCTCAGTTCTTGTACCGTGGCACCTACACCGACTACGAGAACACCTTCCAGCGCAAGAACGAGACCCCCATCCAGCTGCACCTCGCTACCAGCAAGGACGTTGCTGTTCTCAAGTCCAAGCAGTGGTTCAACACCGACGACATGCCCCGCGACCTTGATCTCCTTGGCAAGACTCTCACCTTCCGTCTGCAGAGCTTCCTCCGCTACAAGACCAAGAACGTCTACAGCAGCGTCGCTACCCAGGGACAGGTTCTTCTGGAGCTTCCCACCAAGGAAGTTATCCAGATCGCCAGTGTTGACTACGAGGCCGGTCAGTCCAACGGCAACCCCGTTGTTGACTACCTCGAGCGTAACGGTACTCCTCTCGACCAGCCTCTCCACTTCGAGAACCCTATTCCTCTCAGTGGCCGTACCCCTCTTCAGCTCCGTGCTCCTGCCACCAACGAGAATTACGCTCGTGTCTCTGGCGACTACAACCCCATCCACGTCTCTCGCGTCTTTGCCAACTACGCCAACCTGCCCGGCACCATCACCCACGGCATGTACTCCAGTGCCGCCGTCCGCAGCTTGGTTGAGACTTGGGCCGCTGAGAACAACATTGGTCGCGTCCGTAGCTTCCATGCTTCTCTCGTTGGCATGGTTCTGCCTAACGATGACCTTGACGTCAAGCTTCAGCACGTCGGCATGGTTGGTGGTCGCAAGATCATCAAGGTTGAGGCCAGCAACAAGGAGACTGAGGAGAAGGTTCTCCTTGGTGAGGCCGAGGTTGAGCAGCCCGTGACCGCCTACGTCTTCACTGGTCAAGGTTCTCAGGAGCAGGGCATGGGCATGGAGCTGTACGCCTCCAGCCCTGTTGCCAAGGAGGTCTGGGACCGCGCTGACAAGTACCTGCTGGACAACTATGGTAAGTTGACCCCGTTGACAATCTGCTGAACAAGAACTAATGGCAACTAGGCTTCTCGATCACCAACATTGTCAAGAACAACCCCAAGGAGCTCACCGTCCACTTCGGTGGTCCCCGTGGCAAGGCCATCCGCCAGAACTACATGTCCATGACCTTCGAGACTGTTGCTGCTGACGGTTCCATCAAGTCGGAGCGCATCTTCAAGGAGATTGATGAGAAGACCACTTCCTACACCTACCGCTCCCCGACTGGTCTGCTGTCGGCTACTCAGTTCACCCAACCCGCCCTGACCCTCATGGAGAAGGCTAGCTTCGAGGACATGAGATCGCGTGGCCTGGTCCCTAGAGACTGCACCTTCGCTGGTCATTCTCTGGGTGAGTACTCCGCGCTTGCTGCCTTGGCTGAGGTCATGCCCATTGAGAGCTTAGTGTCTGTCGTCTTCTACCGTGGTCTTACCATGCAGGTCGCCGTCGAGCGTGACGCTGCCGGACGGTCCAACTACTCCATGTGCGCCATCAACCCCAGCAGAATTTCCAAGACGTTCAACGAGGAGGCTCTTCAGTTTGTTGTTAACAGCATTGCCGAAGAGACTGGCTGGCTTCTTGAGATTGTCAACTACAACATCGCCAACATGCAGTACGTCGCTGCTGGTGACCTGCGTGCTCTCGACACCCTGACCGGTGTCACCAACTTCCTCAAGCAGCAGAAGATCGACATTGAGGAGATGCGCTCCAACATCGAGGAGGCCAAGGATGCGCTCAAGGAGATCATCAAGGGTTGCGCCGAGGCTACCCTCAAGAAGCCCACGCCTCTTGAGCTCCAGCGTGGCTTTGCCACCATTCCCCTGCGCGGAATCGACGTGCCTTTCCACTCGACCTTCCTGCGCTCTGGTGTCAAGCCCTTCCGTTCGTTCCTCCTCAAGAAGATCAACAAGACGACAATCGACCCTGCCAAGCTTGTTGGCAAGTACATCCCCAACGTGACGGCCAAGCCCTTCGCCCTCACCAAGGAGTACTTTGAGGATGTGTACAAGCTCACCAACTCGCCCAAGATCGCCTCGATCCTGCAGAACTGGGAGCAGTACACCCAGGACGGCCCCGCTCCTAACGGAGTGAACGGCGTGACCGCGGACCACGAGGGTCCCGGTGCTGCTGCGTAATATGTGGGCGTTTGACGCTGCACGATGATCAAAAAAGAATGGCGAGGATACCAGATGACGAATGGCGGGCACTCATGACTCTAGACGGCGGCGTAATCGTTGTACAAACTACTATGGATGTTTTTCTGATGATTGTTTTATCACGCAGTAGAAAGTTTTTGTGTTTTATGGGCGGCGTCAATTGTTAATGGTCGTACAAGGACAAGAAAGAATAGAGAGCAATACTTCATAAACTCTATCGTCAGTGACTCGATGTGAATGAAAACAATGCCAAGGGATGACGCCTTGTGTCGCCGACAATTACGAGAAAAATGTCCGAGCCGAATGTCTTGTTCAACCTGAAGGGGGCGGAAGGACGATGGTGATACGAATGAGGTGGTGGGAGCCAACAAGCACCGCAGCTTCTGATGGCGGGGGATCGACGAAAAGGCAATGCAAGGACCCGGCATCACAGATGGTTCTTCCGAAGGTGCAGCAGCGTCAGCACCGGCGTCCCGAGGTGCAGTTGCAGTGATCGACGGACTCACCCGCGGACTGGACAGACCAGGCCAGACCGGGGATGGTAAGTCGACCTGCCTATCAGGGGTAACAGCTCTTATCGGGCTATCGACTATCGATATGGTCATGTGGGATGCCATTCTCAGGTGTCGGCCAAGGCTTGGAGGAGTTCGCGTGGGGAGGACAAAGAGGCTTATCGGATTATCGGATTATCGGACTGTGGCTGAGGGAGGGGGAAGCTGCAGCTAGAGCTAGGTAGAGCTGGAGCCTGGAGTCCCTGGGGGGAGGGGTTCATGCGTTCGGCTTGCGGCGAGCGCCGTGCGACGTTTTACGGTGAGAAGCGCCCCCGGTGCCCCCCTTTGCTTTCTCTCCGTCTGCGGGTGGGGGGTTTTCCCAGGTCGTTTCCGGGGGTCCGATTGCCTGGAACACTGGCTTGTGGCTGTCGAGTGTCTTTCTCAGCTTATGAACTCATTGTTTATTTTGCTGGCCGGCTTTGTGTCTTGAATCTGCTTTCTTTTATTTGATCTAACCTGTAGAGTCACACGAAGAGTCAAAATATGTTTGCCGTAGTACATAGTGTTTCCGGATCGAGTAAGAGGGCTCAGGCTATTTTTTTGTAGACACGTGGTGGTTTCCCCCGGTGCCAACTTAAGCCAGGGGAATTGTATCTTCAGTGAAGGAGGCTTGATGTGGAAGTTGCGAGGCGTGCCCGCCCGCCGGCGAACCCCTACCGCAACGCCGCTAGCAGCTACCTCACAGCTACCTCAGGTAAGGTACGGGCGCCCGCCCGCAGCTCCCCTTTTTCCCCCCCTCCTCGCGCCTCTTCTTCGTCTTATCTTTCCGACACCGCGGCCGGGTTTGGTTGGGGTGCGTGGGTTTTGGCTGCTTGGGTTATTCTGCTGCTGGAAGCGCGTCATCTGTTGCACCGCATATATCTACCTGCCTTCCCTTTCCCTTTTTACGACTTCGGTTCTTGCTTTTTGTCTGGTTTTCCTGAGTTTTGATGAGCGAGTTGCTGTCGGACTTGGCATTGGCTCGTGATCACACACATACGCACACCCACCCATACACCCTCTTTTTCTCTCGGTGGTCTTCTAGAACGGAGGACGGAAAGGATTCCCTGGGCGGCCTGTGGCAGTGGGTGACAGGAGCTCTCAACTTGGACAACGACTCTTGGAACGACGTCAGCTGCACCGAAGTTGCCGACGACAGCCGAGCGAGGTTTCCAAAAGCCGTTCAACGGATAACTGACGAGGAAATCTCCAAGCTGCACTTGGACGACATTGGGTTTTTCTTTTCTTTGCCATTTTTGACCGCCTCATCTGGGTTCGAGTCTGGAACATCTTGCTGAGGTCGTGACACGCAAAGATGGGCGACATGATTAGAGACCCCTCCCCCGCATCAACCAAAGTGGCAGCAGCCCCGCGTGGAGGAGCAGCACCGGCGGCACCGCCACTAAAGCAAAACCAGCTATTCCTCGGCACGTTTATACACTCCAAGACCCGCGAGGAGCTGGAATACCTCCACAACGCGGCCGTCTGCATCGATGCCGCAGGAACCATCGTTGCAGTTGAGAAATGCGGCAGCCGAGCGGAAGCGGAGGAGTTGCTGTTTCCCAGGCTTGGATGGGAGAAGGGAAATGTGAAGGTGCATGTTGGAAAGGAGGGGCAGTTCTTCTTCCCCGGCTTCATTGGTATGCGTTACTTCAGTCTTGCTTCTGATTCCTTCTGGTTGGACGACCCTTTGCTAATCCGGATCGCCCACAGACACCCACGTCCACGCATCGCAGTACCCCAACGTTGGCATCTTCGGCAAGTCCACGCTGCTGGACTGGCTCAACACCTACACCTTTCCCCTGGAATCCAGCCTCGCGGACCTCAAGAAGGCGAAGCGCGTGTACACGGCCTGTGTCAAGCGCACCCTCGCCCACGGCACCACGACGAGCGCCTACTACGCCACCATCGACGTCGCCGCCACGAACCTCCTCGCCGACATCTGCCTCGCCCTCGGCCAGCGCGCCTTCGTCGGCCGCGTGTGCATGGACCGCCCCGGCCTGTGCCCGGAGTACTACAAGGACGCGGACGCCGCCGACTCGCTCCGCAAGACGCGCGAGACGATCGACCACCTCCGCGCCATCGACCCGGGCTTCGAGCTCGTCGCGCCGGTGCTCACGCCGCGGTTCGCGCCGTCGTGCTCCGATGAGGCGATGAGGGGGCTGAGCGCGCTGCAGAAGGAGCTCGACGTGCTGGTGCAGACGCACATCTCGGAGAACCAGGGCGAGATCGAGCTGGTGGCGGAGCTGTTCCCGGATAGCAAGAGTTACACGGACGTGTACGACGGCGTCGGCCTGCTCGGGGAGAAGACGGTGCTGGCGCACGCGATACACCTGTCGGAGGAGGAGGCAACGACGATCGCGGAGCGCGGCGCCAAGGTCAGCCACTGCCCGTGCAGCAACTCCAGCATCACGAGCGGCGCGGCGCGGGTGCGGTGGTTGTGGGACAAGGGCATCGAGGTCGGGCTCGGGACGGACATGAGCGGGGGGTACAGCCCGAGCGTGCTGGAGGCGGCGAGGCAGGCGGCGCTGGTGTCGCGGCACGTCGCGATGGGGCTCGACGGCGCGGAGAAGGAGAGGGCCAAGTTGACCGTTGAGGAGGTGCTGTATCTAGGCACGAGGGGCGGGGCGAAGGTCGTCGGGCTCGGGGAGAGGATCGGCGGGTTCGAGGTGGGCATGCAGTGGGATGCGCAGCTGGTGGAGCTGGGCGTTGTCGACGAAGAAGGGGATATTGAGGGGGGCATGGATTCGAATGTGGACGTGTTCGGGTGGGAGGACTGGGAGGAGAGGGTTGCAAAGTGGGTGTTTAACGGGGACGACCGGAATACGGTTGGTGTTTGGGTCAAGGGGAGGTTAGTCCACTCGAGGAAGTGAGGAGGGTGGTGGTGATTAAGGAAAGCATTGCGGGTGGCGTTGGTATCTTGAGTTTCAACGGGACTTTGATAAAGCCATATAAAGAAAGCCTTTAGACAATCACTGAAAATGGCCCATGTTTATTGATTCCACTTGATCTTGACGTCTTCGAACCCCTGAGTTCCTATGTTTAGGGCATTATCTAGTGAACTGCAGTCGATAAGACTTCATCAACCCCCCAGAATAGGGGCAGAATGTGGTGTAACCCAAGATTCCAGCTGGTCCTCGCCATTGCATGATGTCCTCCGCCTCAAGTTGGCTCAAGTCGCCGAGGCTGGAGTCGCAGGTTACCCAATAAGCTTCCTTTCCATGATCAGGGTGCATTTGGCTGGCTAAGCACTGCGCCGCCCAACCTCACCGACGGGCAGGAGCTCATGGAGAGCCTCATTTTTGTCAGAGTCTTCGCTAAGCTGGCGACGGTTCTAGAGAAGAATGATGCGTCAATTGAGGCTTTGAGCCGGCAACAGATGGATTCCATTGAGAAGTATTCCCACGACTCCAAGATTTTACAAAATGCTCTTTTTGTCGGGTCCAATAACTCCCCAGATCGTGTCACAGCCCAGTCCAGACTCACTCAAGACTCAGTCTACGAGATAGGCCGGACACGCTCACGTCAGTGGCGCTATTGTGGCATCAAATGTCAGAAATCAAGAGGTTTCATCGAAGATGGAATCAATCAATCTTACGACGGTAAAGAATCAAGATTACCAACGGCTGTTACAGAGTCAAAATACGCAAGAATGAATGAGAGGAACAACACTGTCCGGCCGGCACATTCGGCCCCGTTTGAAAGTATTTTCAAGGACAAGCTTGGGGTAGAAGATGCAGCTTCACATGGCCATTCGGACGACGACGACGAGGGTTACAATGAGAAATATTGCAAGCGGGGTACTTTGCGCGTCAAATGTACTCAGCGCAGAGACCAAGGCGCAGGGGCAAGCGGAATGATACTACTAGGTTTCTCCATACCCATCAAGGTATGTTTGTACTTTAACCAAAAGAACTGAATGTTGACTAAGTACCCTGAGAAGATGTTGACAGAAATTGTAATCTTAGTCATTGATAGTGATGACGATAAAGGCGAGGACAACGACCGAGGCGAAAACGACGACTACAACGGGGATGACGAAGGCAACAGCGACAGGGGTTTAGAGGCGATTACAACGGGAACGACGCAAATGATGTCTACAAAAACAGAAACGCCTGCCAGCTCGTTTTCTACAACCAAACCCAAGTGTCTTTTCGATGGAAGATGGTCGAAAGAACACACTAGTATGTCTATAAAGGGCTAATGTTGACTGATGCCGTAGATCAGGCACATTATGTATTTCTTACAACACGTCTGATAAAGAGACAGACCGGCGGTCTAAACCTCCGAAAGACTGATATCAGGCCAGCTCCACGTCTTGTCGTTGGGACACTTCATTGAAATTGCGATGCTGAAGCCCTAATGTCTCTGCAGTACTTGGAAGATAATACACAAGATGTATTGGCCTGAAAATGGCATACATCTGGCTTCTTTAGGTTCGAACATTCTTAAGGTTCGTCACTTATTAAGTATCTCGTCCGCATAAGATACTGATGATAGCGCACTGCTAGGACCAAGGCTGAGTCTAAGACCAGAACACACTCAAGTTCACTGTTCAACTTCCGATGCGGGCTAAAAGGAAGTTTCGCAAGTTCCGTAAGAAGAAAGACGTTTTAGTAATAAGATCTCCCTACTTTCTGATCTCGCTGTGCCTAACTATACTGCGCTGCCTAAAAAAGACCATAGCCCGTCTTGTGGTTATCTTTCCTTGTCTTCAACCTTAGCGACGGCCCTGGCGCGCTCTCTCCGCAGCCTCGCGCTCGCGAGCCTGGCGCTGCTGGTCAGCGATGACGTTCTGTCTGGCGCGTTCAAGGTCCTGCCTGACCCACTGCAAGTCCATCAAAAACACTCATCAGTATAACCCTTGAAGAAAAGTTTGCAGTCATCGAAACGTAGATATCGCAGTGAATTGCCATTCCCACATTGTCGCTGTACTTGGAAGGTCTTACCTCGGCATCCTCTCTGTCTTGTTGACGCTGACGCTCGCGGTCCTCATATCTCTGGCGCTGCTCTCTCTCACGCGCAGGATCCTGTCTGTTGAGCATGTTTGCGGCTGGAAGATGTATTATGTCAGTCTGTTTTGGAACAGCAGCTGTTGTGTCTTCAGCTGCATGTTGTGAACTCACTGTGATTTTGCTGCTTGGTAATACAATTAGTGTGCAATCTTGGCAACGATGGATGTCTTGATATGCTGATTCATGCTTGATTTGTGCTATGGAAATCTGATTTCAGGGGCGTCAAGCTGAACCTTTTATATGTCGTTTCTTATCTCTCTAGAAATTGAGGAATCAGTGAAGTTTGACTGCGCAAATTCACCGAATGCTCTTGCTCGCGCACACTGTCATCGAGGGATTTTGTATCCAGAGATAGTAATGGAGCTATTCAATGACAGCTTAGTGCAGTGAGCAAGCACAGTACTTCAACACTGCTAACTGAACCATTTCAGTGAACTGTGTCACAGTGACTTGGAACCTGTCTACTTCATGCAGTTGTGGAACTCAAGTTGGACGATCATATCACGTACTGTAATGGTGAAGTTGTACCTGGACAACTAGCGAGACAATGTAATTCAGAGGACGAAGGATATTTGATACTTGTGACATATCGGCAATATCCCATCAAACCTCTTAAGAAACAGAACTGTGCCTTGGCGTGTACAAAGGTCACGCAGCATTCACTAGCTGTTCGCCTATGCTGGCTCAGTCGGAGTCGCCGTTATCTCTCTAGAGTGAATTATTTGCATGTAAAAATGCGTCCAAATTGAAGTGTTGAAGCTTTCCGCATTCTCGAGATCTTCCCTGGGACAAATTGAAGCTGCATGCAGCTTGAAGGAGCTTCATGGAAGGGTGATAGTCTGATAGAATATAAGCTGACAATTTCGATGTATTTTGGAGCTTGTATTTCAACAGAGAACTTTTTGCGCTAGTAATCAAGCAGATTAATAGGTACAGTGAAAAGGTCAGGTACAGCACAAATCGTTACCAGGGCACGATGAAACGCTACAGCAGGCGGTCAATAGCGGGCTGCGAAGGCCGTCTCATGAACGGAAACTTTTGATATCTATCAGATCGACTAGTGGCAGCTGTGCTACTTCGACCCTAATAGCAAATTCGCTGGCTCATTTTAGATGTATCACTTGCTGTTATCTAACGAAAAGTGTCGATCGTGTTGAGTACGATGGAAAAGGAAGTGCCAGAGCGACGACTTTTCTTGTATTACAAACTCACTTACCGTCGTCGTCGTCGTTCTTGTTATCCTCGTCCCCGTCTTCGTTGTTATATTGTTTTCGTTGTCATCGTCGTCGTTATCAAATACCGTCTTTAATAGCAGATATTAAATACACAGAAAACATGGCCGCTTTGACAAAGAAAAATCAGACGTTCTCCTAACAAGAGACAGTGTGACACCAGAGTTCCTGAGGGCAGTAGTAATCACAGAGCAGTTGAAGCCCTTCTTCGGGTTTTCAAAGAATAAACTTGACTGGAACGAAGACAAAATTCACTTCCAATACTGTTCGTCGATAGAAGAATATAGGGAAGCCAAGAGTACAGCTAAAGGATATGTTGTCCTGAGGGGGATAACACAAATACTGAAGCATGGGGCCGGACCTCAGAGCCTGAACTAGGATCTTTTCGATTCTGCTACTGAATAACTACGATGCGTCACTGCTGATGTTGCTATGAATCTGATTCTAGTGCGGTTATCTCCGGTTCTGACGTTGGGCGCGCTCCTGCTCTCGACGACGCTCTTCTTGACGTCTGATGTTTGTGTTGTCGGCGATGTTCTAGAGAAGTGACGTCAGAATACTAGCCATTATTTGAGGCCCGAAATCCGCCTTGCTTACCTGTGTGAGCTGATCTATCTCCCTATTCTGAGCCTCCCGTCGCTCCTTCTCCTGGCGCTTCCGAAGCTCACGGTCTTGATCCTGCTTGCTGAGCATGTTTACGACTGTACACTATTAGTGGATGTCTTTGAACTGATTTTGCGCAGTTGTATACTTGATCGGGTTGATTACCGATTGTTGGAGATGTATCTATTATTGTTCCTCGGGAATAGAATACTGCGCAAGACTTCTGCCTCGTGAATATCGATGTGATAGGCTCATTAATCCTACCGTGTCAAACATGAATCTAACTTATATATATCTTGGGTTGATGCGGAAAATTACTCATCTTGGAGAGAGGAATTGCTGTAAGTGAATGACTGTGAACCTGTGTAGTAGCAGTGAGGAGGAAAGTTTCTAGTTTGAGTGAACATGAAATGGAGAACGACTCAATTCATTTTTATCTATCCTTGCCATAATAAAATCAGATATATTGCAGTGACTGACTGGTTGAGAGATGGTTATCGCATGCTGTCGACCGTTGAATCAGCTGCGCGTGCAGAGTATCCTGCTAATCAGTGCCATATGAAATATTGGGAACAAACTTAATGAGGGTTTCTGAATTGACTGAATTACTGACTAGGCGTCCATTGATTATTGTTAACTACTTTGCATATCGCAAAAATGAGTGCACGACATGAGAAAGTGACTTATTGCTCATCAGTAGAAGAGACATTTGGCCTGTTCACGTCAACCTGAACCTTGCTCCGAGACGAGTCTGGCATTCAAAATGCTATATGTTTTATCTTATATGAGCGTATGATCCTGATCTACATCTAATATCTGAATACACCCGCGCAAAGGATTGTACAGAGCCAGGCGAACTTCATGGGGTAGCAGACAAACAGCTTGCTCAAGTATCTGATCCAATCCCGTGATATTTCAAATCGGTTCCACGACCACGGTCAAGAATATGATAAATAAGAGTCTGTAATTCCCAATATATAGTCAGCTATCATAGTCAGGTTCAATAGGTTGGCATGCCATGCCGACGGTCTTCTCGGACGTTCATATCGGGAACTCTGACCCCAAGTTTCTTGCTAGCATCCATTTCAGCGTTCTCGTCGGCGCCGAGACGGGAAAAAAGCACGAGACCATTGCCAACCACTTCGATAGTATTGCCGGGCTAGACAAAGAGGCACTGTCATCTCGCGACGTGAGCAAGCGAGCTCGCGCAGCAGGCTTCAAGATCTCATACACCACACGCAAGCTATCTTAACTCACCACCAGTTACCAGAACGAGATAGCAGGTTTTATTGCGGCTTCCTGGGTCCATACTTCAGCAAACAACCAGTTAGAAGACTATATTAGTTTTACTAGTACGGACCATAGCGCAAACCTCTACTACCACATTATCCCTGAGCTCTACTCATTCGGACTCAACTAAAAATCCGTTGATATCTGTGGTGGCATGGCTAGTTTCTTGTAAGCTGAAAACCCTCGAGCACACCCATAAGAGCGTAGCTGCGACCACGTCTTTGTGGGTGCAAAAGGTCGAGATCTGGGGTAATCATTCTACGGATCGAGAAGACATAACGGAATTGAAAATATGGGAACGGAGGAAACCTGTGCAGAATAATAAGACAAGCGCACTGCAGTCATGATTCATCACATGCTTTCAATATTTCTATTTTCACCGTAACAGTTATCAAAGGCATTAGCGATTATGTATTCGTTGTCGTGAAACGAAGCTTCGATAAAAGTGTTTTGATGGTGGTCACGTTATAATCAGTCGGGTGGTGGAGAAATATAGAGGTTTACGTCATTCTGGCTGTGCCTTCTTCGGTACTTACTGACTTCCATTTTATTGACAAGACAAATGTACCTATCAACTACCATACAACAGCGACGACAAAGATCGCGACGACGACGATGGAGCAGTACGACGCTGACAACAATAGCAACGATAGTCAGAGCGACAATAAAGGTAGAAATGATGATAGGAATAAGACTTCTTCAAAACCAAGTAAGATCAATACGTATATGGCTACGTTACACGTAAACTAGGTAGTACTCGGTCCGGAGACCAAAGCTCTCTGCAATTCATCCTCAGTACGGAGAGCCAGGTGTCATTAGCTATGAGAGTGTCCCAAGTAGCTACTGGGCAACGCTTTGTAAAAGTTCACTCGGGCGATATAAGTGACATAAGGTAAGACAAGAAGTCTGTGCACCGTTTTCAGCTGGGTAGGGTACGTCGGGTCGGATCAATAGTATATGCAAGGAGTTATCATTAAAATTAGGATCTACAATCTTCAACGTCGTGAACAGCCAATCCAACCCCAGGCTCAAGCAAACACATTTTCCTGGATGTAGGCGATCTCAGTCGCCCTGTAGTCGTCCCTCTCAATGTATCCAAGCTTGGAGTAGTTGGCGTTGAAGACCAGGTTGAGCGGCTGATCAGGCGTGTATCGGGGCCAAGTAAGGCTCTGGTTCCAAGGCCAAGACCAGCCGTTGCACTGATTGGGGTCGGTGTCGTGGATGAAGGCCACCCACATCTTGCTCATCTTGTCGGCCAGCTGAACATACGACTGCGGCTTGCCCTCGAAGGGATTGGTGGCGTATCCGAGGCCATTGACGTTGTTGAAGACGAAGGCGACCTCCTGGAAATGAGTGGCGCCGTAGATGGGTCCGAGACCGTTGACGTACACGTTCCAACGGTAAGAGTAGACGGGGATGCCGGCGTCGGAATACGAGCTGGCGAGAAGACGTCTGCCGCTGTGCTGTTGATAGTCTCCTGCGACGGCCGCGACACGCTTCCATTGCGAACCGAACGCAGTGCCCGTGGGTCGATCGGGATACGACGCTGGGATACCGACGGCGGGGTCGTCGGGGTACAGCTCCTTGAGGGCGGTGATCTGTGTGGAGTCGACCAGCAGGCTGCTAGCGAGCCACGACTCGAACTGTTCCGTGGTGTTGATGCCCTGCTTGGCGTAGCCCGTGCCCTCGTCAAAGTTGTTGCCGAGAAGAAGCGGCACGGGAGCGAATTTACCCTCGGCGAGAAGCGTCGTGGCCTTGCCGCTGATGAAGTCGCCGTCAATGACAGCGCTGATCGTAGGGGCAGTGACGCTCAAGGGGTTGGTGCCGTTGAAGATGGCGTTGAGAGTCTGCCACGGCAGAGCGCGCAGGCAGCCCAGGCGGTCGCTGGCATCCGCGCATCCAGTCTTGGTCAAGAGTGCCTCGAAGTACGGCTGCCAGGCATCAGCGCCGACGAACTTGGCGACAGAGCTACCACTCTCGAGGATGGCGCTGCGGAATAGGTTGTCGTGTTGTCCATCATAGGCAATGAGCTGCATGCCCAATGACCGTGCGCCAGCCGACTCGCCCCAGATGGTGACCTTGTCAGGGCTGCCGCCGAAGGGGGAGATGTTCTCCTGAAGCCATCGCAAGGCCAAGCGCTGGTCCCGGAAGCCGATGTTGCCCGCGCCGTCGTCTTGAAGCTCCTGGCTGAAGAGGAAGCCCCAGTAGGAGAGACGGTAGTTGATGGACGCAGCGATGATGGGCTTGTTCTCCTTGACGGACTGCTCGACGATGTAGCTAAGGTTGTATCTCGGGTCGCGAGAGCCGCCGTTGACGTAACTCTGCCGAGGTGAGAGTCAGTGATGGCCGTCGTCTCAAGTTGGGAAGAAGTTTACTTACGCCTCCGTGGACCCAGATACCTACGGGGAGGTCATCTCCAGGCTTCGTGCCGGCCGGGCGGACGATGTTGATCGTCAGGCAGTCCTCCGAGACTGGGTTGCCCAGGTTGGCAGTATCTGAACCATAGCCAATGCACATCCATCCGTATTCGGTGGCGTTCCTCGTCTCCTCAAACGAAGAGTTCAGCGGCTGAGGTGCTGCATAGCGAAGGGAGCCAATGGGGGGCTGGGCATATGGGATGCCCAAGAAGAAGTCCTGAGCGTACTCCTCGTTCCGGACACCAACGTACGTTCCATTGGACAGACGCACGGAAGGAGGCGAAACGTCATGGTGACCCGGGAAGCACTCGGACAGGTCCAAGCCCGACAGGAGCACCAGAAGAAGGTTAATTGCGTTTGGACGCATTCTGGGCAGGTTTCAACGTCGTCGAAGGGCTCGAAGGAAGGCTTCTAGAAGTCAAAAAGATGAGGAGGGTGGCAGGTGGCTGAAAACGGCGCGTCTCATGTCAATCGCAGAAGAAACTGATTTTGAACCTGCAGAGCTGCACGTTGTTCGAGCTAAGCCGGGAGGCAAGGAGTCGGGCAGCCAGTCGTGGCATTTTGTCAACTAATTGCCTCATCGCCATCCAACGGTCGACGACTTCTCCCGACATTGCCTAGAGACTAACGGTTGCGACGGCGTCGCTACTAGGTGCTAATTGGGATAGTAATCACCGATCGGTCGTGGGACTATCGATGAACCCTAGATCGAATATACTCCCATGACACCATCTAGCCCCCTTCCTCTGGGTCCTCGGGGTGTGTCCTTTGGGTCCTTTGGGTCCTTTGGGTCTTTTGGGACCTTTGGGGTCCGGGGATCGGGGAGAGCAAGGAGACTCTGCAGCCCGTGTGCATGATTTTCCCTACCCTGATTGCGAGGAGCTCGCATGGCCCCCATGAGGGTTCGTTGTTGCTGGCAGCTTGCATTCGCGGCCCTTAATCTCATCTCGTAATTGCATGCTGTTGGTGTCTAGCGTCATTCCAACTTGTTGCGGACCATCGGCCAAGCGTTGCTGGTTTTGGCCTAGCACAGCAAAATGGTGAGACTACGCTACGGTCTAGTCAGCTTCGCCCAGTGGTCAACGGCTAATAACTTCCAACTTGATGACCTCGGTTAACCGAGTCTAGATGCCCCGGTTCATGTATAACCGGGGGAATCCCACAGTCGCACGAATGGGATCTCGCCCCGTTCGATCCACATCATTTGAGTTCGACGCTAGAAGGTTTACCCCAGCTAGCATGTAAGGCTGGGATCTCTTGGCCTGGCGTGATCTTTGGAGAAGAGAAAAAAGGGCGGAGTCTTCAGCTGGGTTGCGTTGGGGTGGAAATTGTTGCCTGATGCGTGCGGGAATCTCGTGTTGCAGAACAAAGGAAAAAGGAAAATATTGCATGCAGACTGTTGGAGAAGGGTGTTGGCTGCAAGAAAAATTTCCGGGTGTACGGGAAAAGCCCGATGATTGATGTGAAAGAAAGGAGGAAAAAAGCAAGAATTACTCGCTGGTAAGACAGACCGAGTGGCGTGCCGAAGCCGACTCGTTTGCCGAATCTCCGCCTCCGTACAATCCGGCTTTTGCAACGCCACATTCCTTGAAGAGGTGGCCAACATGCCGGTAGTCTAGCGAAGTGGTGTGTAGAAGCCATGGAAGGATGCGAATGCATGCTGGGAGTTTCGTGTGCGACTGCCAATCTCCCCATCTGCCCACCGGTCACCCTTGACGTTACACCCCCCCTACGGCCTGCAGGGCGACGTAAAGCAGATAGCCATCCAGTCGGCCGACAAATCGGGGCAAGAAAGCGGGAGACTGAACTTCCATCCGAACTCCGTATCTCTAACTGGGACGACTCGGCTCGCCCTAGCGCACACATGATTGTAACTTTCGCCCTGGTTTCGAGGGGGGGCACATAGCGCGAGAAGAATCGGGGACGTCTATCCCAAAAACCACTAAACCAACTGTTCTCCTCGGGGAGGGAACCTTTGTTGCGCCTGGGATACACCCTTGTAAGGAGCGCTGATCAGGAAAACTTACGAATATGCTGGTTTCCATATTATGAGGGCGCAGTGCACCTCTGCCCGTTGGGGGCTGTTGGTTGAACTCTTTCGAGATCTGACGATTTTCAACCCAAGCTTTTGACCACAGAAACTGTGGCCCTGGGGCTTGTGCCGCGAAGCCGACGATGGTCGACGATAGAGGCGGCCGGCTGCTTGCCGCGACTTGGTCGTTGGTAGGCGCAAGCGCCATACTATTATTCCTCAGAATATACTGCAAGATATGGCGTGGTAGGGGACTTTGGTGGGACGATCACTTGCTCATTGGCTCTTGGGTATGTGTGCCATCCTCCTCTCTTCTTGCATCTCTCTCATCATGAACGACCGACCTAATTGTGCTTGTGTGCAAAAGGCCGCCTTGGCGATTTCCGTCTCCATCAACTCCTACATCGTATCGCTGGGATTTGGTCGCCATATATGGACAATCAGCGACGAAAACCGAAAAGAGATCAACCTCTTCACGATCCTGGTCGCCACCTTCGGAATCATCGCGACGACAACGAGCAAATCGTCCTTCGCCCTCACGCTATACCGAATCGTAACCAACAACTGGACAAAGTACTTTTTGATTTTCGTCATCGTGTCGATCAACATCTCGATGAACCTAATCTGGATCTTTGGGTTCGCCAAATGCACACCCCTGGAGAAGGTCTGGGATGGCAGTGTCCCCGGGACATGCTGGGATAAGACCAAGTTGGTTCGATACCAGCTTTTTGCGGCATGTAAGTTGATGACTATGGTCACCGCAGCACTTCATCGTGCAACAACAAGACTGACATGGATTCATTCAGACTATTCAGCCGTTCTGGACTTTGTGCTGGCCTTTCTGCCCTGGCCGATTCTTATGAGAGCAACCATGAGGCGTCGCGAGAGACTCGGCGTTGCCATTGCCATGAGTCTTGGTGCCATGTAAGATTCCCTGATCCGGATCTCGCGGATAGGAAACTCACAGCTCTTCAGTGCCGGAGCTTGCGGAATTGTGAAAGCTGTTCTCGTAGTCTCGATGACTAGCACGGATATCACCTACGATCGTGTCGACCTCACCATCTGGACCTTGACGGAGCCAGCCGCTTCCATCATGGCTGTGTCAATTCCCGTTCTGTCAGTATTCAACGCACTCCATCTGTGCCCAAGTCGCTAACGTCTACATAGGAGAATGCTGTACCGCGAGCTGAAGTCCGCGTCGAGAAGTTACGGAAGAAGCAGATCGCAGACGAATGCCCTCGAGACGGCAAAGACGGCAAGGACGAAACGATACGGACAGGGAACCCATTACGGACGGAACTCCGTCGTCGTCATGTCGACGACAGGATGGCAAGAGTCGCAAGAAGCTCTGCAGGACGTGGAAAGCGGTCAGACTACGCCGCGGGGCATCATGAAAACAGAAGAAGTCAGGGTACGGCACGAGAGGATGCCACCCGTAAGCGACAGCAAGAGCTCCATAGAGCTTGATACTTTTCGGTAGACGGGACTTTTGGGACCATTTGGGAGCATGGGAAGCGCGAATGATACCTGGGCAGTATGCACCTTCTTTTCTTTTTGGTAATGAGACAATGAAGACTCCTATTTGTTTTCAGACAAAGTGATGTCCAAAAGTCGTGTAATTGCCGATGAGTGATACATTGTGTAGTTTCACACCTGCGTTCCGGCATCTGACCAACGTCTTTTGCCAAATTCATGACAGAATCAGTTTGGGTTGCTGGTGGCCTCGCATGAACTCTGGTTTCCTTGTGATTTCACTGTTGCTTCAGGAGCGTGCTGTTGGTTGTGTGGCGCTGTCTCAAACGCCAACATCATCTTCTTACAACAATAAACTTTGTGGGTAATCAATCAACCAACGTCTCGCATGCGAAGAAGAGAAACGAGGGACTCGGTTACACTCGTTCTCGTGAACAATTCAATGCGACCCTACCGCTACGATTAGAAACAAAAAGAAAACAAAACGCAAGTGGCACCTTGAGGAGCGCCCGAGGATATGCCGAGTCGGCACGGGGTGGGGCGCGGCCCAGGCTCACAAGATTTCCGGCGGGCCGCACCGGGAGCCAGGGCCGCGCACCGGAGAATTGACAGGCACGTCATCGTCTTGCTTGAGTCAAGCGCCAGCGACAATAACAGCGGGCTCGGAGAGAAGAGTGGAATATGCAACATGAGGTAATGAAGTAAAGTTTAAGCCTCTATAACCGCAAGTTTAAATTTCAATGTTCGCATTCTATCCGTGATCCGATCCTGCGCCACATGACGGCATGCTGTCGCGTCTGCCGGAATTATACCGCGATTCTACGGCCAATTACCCATATAACCAACCATTTTAAGCTTTTGATGTCCGCCTATTTGTCGTATCGAATCATTTCAAGTCATGAATTAGTGTGCCATTACCGGACCGTTGACGACTCGGCCAACGTCCTTAACCCCAAAGATGCTCGCGACAACACCAACACCGGCAAAACCGACGCAGCACCACAGACCCGTTCCGTATTGCTGCAAGATGCCATGTCCGTTCTTTGTATCAACCGCCTGCACAACGGCGCTTGCGACTGCAAGCCCGAAGCCGCTGCCGATCTGGAACGCGGTGTTGATCATACCGCCGCAGAGACTCTTGACGTTGACTGGGACTGAAGCCAAAAGCACGACGGTGATTGTGCAGTAAACGATTGTCGTCCCAGCGACACCGATGACGGTTGTGGGAAAGATGTGCTTCCAGAAGTCGAGGTCGTCCTCCCTCATGAGTGCGGCAGGGACTGGCGCGACGGCACAAATGGCCATGCCCACGGCAAGAAGCCACTTGGGGTTGCAGATCTCCAGCAAGCGAGACATGGACAGGCTGAATATGAAACCTGTGGCACCCATCGGGAGGAAACGAAGCGCAGTCTGGCCGGCGCTAAGCTTGTTCACTTCCTGTGCGATGAGGGTCGTGTAGTAGATGGTCGTCTGGTAACCGCCGTACATGACTGTCAGAGTGTTAGCAGGTATCTCTGAAACGATATCTCGTATG
>JABGLZ010000368.1:0-10144 GCA_014705045.1 Colletotrichum theobromicola | reverse complement strand
AACAGCAACAGCAACAGCAACAGCAACAGCAACAGCAACAGCAACAGCAACAGCGTGTGGCCATAGACGGAAGCCCGGCAAGTCGTGGAGACATCTTCCATTCATATGGCTCATCATCGGCCTCTTTCCAAGAAGCCCACGGCCTCTCGCCGAATCATCACCACCACCACAGACGCGCCTCTTCGCAAGTGTGTCATCACCTGTCGCCCAACACGGTGGTGCCGCAGATCTCACGGCTCATCGGCGATGGCCGCGGCCGCTTCATGTTCATCGGCGATGCCGCCAACCTGGCCTTCCTGAAAGTCATCCGCCGCCTCGTCCGCGACCGCGTCGGGTCGTGCCCGTTCACCGACGACCCTCTGCGCCATCTCATGGTCGAGGCGACCCCGGAAGGCCGCCCGAAATGGATCATCACCAACCCGGCAGACATCCCAGCAAAGCCCAGCCCGGAACAGGCGAGGTACCTGCTCCGGTGGTACCTGCGGGCGACCAACTGCATCCTCGAGGTGTTTGACGAAGCAGAGCTCTTGAAGGATCTGGAAAAGTGGCTCCGTGGGGACCCGACGAGTCACGATGAGGAGGCCATGAACTGCATCTTCTTCCTCACCTTCGGTATCGGGGCCCAGAGATGTCCGGACGATCGCGACGCCGACGCCGAGAAGTACTTCAACTATGGGCGGTTCCTGGCGGTCTCGTACGCCATGGAGAACCCGACAAACAACACCGTCAGCACCTACGTCCTGATCACCGTCTATCTCCTCGGCGCGTCCAGGCGCAACTCCGCCTTTATGCACCTCGGCGTCGCCGTCCGCGCCGCTCATGTGTTGGGTATACACAAAAGAGACAACTCATCTCTCTTCCCGATCCATGAGCAGCAAACCAGGGAGCGTCTGTGGAAAGCGCTCCGGGTGTTGGACCTGTTTCTTGCGGCTTCACTGGGCCGGCCGTTGGCTACCACAGAGTCCAGGGACTTTTCATCAACAGACAACCATTCGGCATCGCTGGAGCTGTGTTCCATCTTTGAGTCGATCCTCAACGACGTCTACGCCAAGCGAATGGTCACGACGGAAACCTTGGAGCGCATCAGCGAACAACATCGCCGGTGGGCTGCAAGGTTCAGCGATGGTCTTGCCGCGGATGGCGTGAAGTCGGGCATGTATGTCGAGGCGGAGGACGGTGAGAAGTACCCCAACGTGGGACTCTACCACATGAAAGAAGCGTACTACTGGAGCATCATGTTGCTCTCGCGGCCATTTCTCATCGAGTTTGTCTCGAGAAACATCGCGCGGTCACAGAACATGTCAAGCTGGCATGACGACACACCGCTCTCATCATCATCCGACCAACTGCTGGTCCACGCTTGCGTAGACTCGGCAATCCGCACCATCGACCTTTTATCAGGCCTCATAACGGACAAGAACGTCTCAAAGCGACACCCCTTCGTTATCAACTCGGTCTTCGTGTCGGCTCTCGTGCTTGGCCTCGCGGTGTTTGGCGACATGGACAGCACCTTCCCGCTCGACAAGAGCCTAGCTGACGCCCAAGCGCTCCTCCGACGGTTCAGCAAACACGACCCTGTTGCTAACAGGGAACTGTCCATTGTTGAGCACCTGCAAGGAGCCTGCGTCTTGTACACCGAGAGAAGGGCGAGGCGCAAGATGGAGTGTCAGGGGATGCTCATCGGCGAGCTCTTCGGGAGCGTTCACGACGGTGCGCAACTATCGAACGATGCTTCGAAGACGGGTTTCACGAGCTTCGGTCGAGAGTCTCGCATGTTCGGGGGCCAAAGGCTACACAGCAACTCGGATGCGGAGGAGTTGAGCAGCATAGACCAGAATGCTTCTCTTACAACAGGGAGCTCCGACGGTAACCAGCTGGGCGGGGCGGAGCAAGCGAGAGGGTCCAATATCACTCAGGCTCTGACGCCATCGACCGACATCCTACTTCCCATGTCGCCAAGGACGCTGCTTTTCGACTCTTACGCCCATGATATGCCATTCTTTCCGACCATGGATGTGGGTCTCTCACATCTGGGGTACACCGACGAGATGATGATGCCAGAGACTGGTGCGTTGCTTGACCCACCATGTTGAGGAGAAGGATGACGTCTATGCACGTGTAAAGTAGCGATGGTACGAATTCATGATACCTTTAATGACCAAAACACAAGAAATAATTCTTCCTGCAACCTCATACACAGCATCACTTGTCCCCCCACTCGGTCATGAAAAAATGACGGATGAGACTGGGATCTCAAATTGTGTTTCTTGAAACTTGCGAAACTCATTCGATCCTTGATTGGTACCTAACTAAAATGACAGTGCAACAGAACATGCAGCTCAGAGAGATAAATATACACAACTCGCTCAGAAGACTTCCCCGGCTGACCGCCTCAACGCCGCAGTAACATCATCAGGCCTGCTCAAAAACGGCGAATGACTAGCGTCCATCCGCTCAATAACAACATCGACTTTCGAGGCGTCAATCATCTGCTGCTGTGCCGGCGGCGGAATGGCGTTGTCCCTCTCGCAGAGGATGTAAGTCACCGGGATGTCCCTCCACGCGGCGTACGTGAGCTTGCTGAAGAACGTCCTGTAGCTGTGGCACTTCAGCCCCAGCACCGCCTCGGCAGCCGCCTTCTCGTCAAGGTCGTTGTAGCATATTTCTACCGGCCGCTCGGCGTGGACGATGGTGTCGTTATCTGACAACCTGAACCAAGGCAGCGGCTGGCCTTGGAGCATGTCGATGAGCGAGACACCTTCACAAATAATGTTAGTCCTTGCGTCAAGTGAGCTACTGGGGGAAACCTCGTGTATCTTACCTTCAGGAAGTAGGAACGCAGCGCAATAGATCAGGCGGACAATGCCTCCCGGCTTGCCCTCCCTCTTGCGCGTTGCCGTATCAAGCCCCCGGCAGGCTTCAGAGCCAACCACGCCGCCGTAGCTATGCATGAACAGCACCACGTCCTCGCCATCGTCGACGGCCTTTTCAATAGCCTCCCGGATCGCCGCGACGTCGGGCTCAAAGTCCGTCAGGGGCGGGTTGGCTCCGTAGGAAGGCAACTGGACGGACACGGTGTTGTACCCGAGAGCTTCAAGCTGCGAAGTCACCGGCCGGAAGCGAGTCGCGCAGTGCCACGCACCAGGTACAAAGATGAAGGTTGGTTTAGTCGCCATTGTTGCAGCCGTCTGATGGGACCTTACTCAAAAAGCCAGTTTGGGGGGGTCTGACCATCATCACCGTGACTCCCAATGACAAGCGGTGGGGCAAGGGCTCTTTTAAAACTCTTCCCAACCCCGTGGGAAACAACCCTCTTTTGGATCTCGAGATTCCATCTTGACAGAATCTGGGGAATCTGGGGAAGATACCCGAATTTCCCCAGGCATTGAGCTCCCTCTCGGATCGGGCTCCGGTCAGGGCGGTGCGACAGGAACTATCGACAACACTAAAATTAGACGGACATTTTTTTGTGGCGTCCGGGGTAACTAACACACAACGATGGCGCCCACATGGCAATTCTTCAACGCTCAGAGACAACGACAATCTTCAACAGCCGAAGGTTTAAAGTTTCGGAGGGCATGCAACGGACAGGATTAGTTCGATGCATCATCCCACATTCATCCCTCCCCCCGTTTCCCCCTCACTGCCGATATTGATGAAAAGTGATCCAACTAATACCCGGGTCAATGCACGCCGCTAAAAAGCCGTCACCCGAAGCTGGTTCGGCTAGGCAACTTGGTGGACTTCTAGAATCAACATACCCAACTCCCGAAGCCGAAGATGCATAACCCGTGACCCGAACAGCGTGCCAGCCAATACGCCACCGCCAGAACGTCAGCAACAACGTGGGAAGCCCCATCCGAAGATCATCGATACCGCCGCCCGTGAAATTTCGGGGCCCGGGACTATCGGCAAGAATATTGTCGGTGGCAGCCGATGGGTCCCTCCCGGTGGGTGCTGTCAATCAATTTCGTCGTCGTCGGCGTCATAGGTCTCATCCGAGTAGCCGGGTGAGGCTGTAAGGGATAAGCTCTGCTGCAGGTATTTTCATTTTTGGTGGTTTGCGTCGTGTACTCTCCTCATGTATATCTTCATAGAAATACCTTTACCTGAGGACAAGACCAAAGACTTTGAGTCAGCTCGAATATTTCGTTTCAAAGCACACGGCGGTGAAAAGGTGACTTGACAGACAGCACGTGCCCGTCCTGTTCTCATCTCCGCGTCCGAACTCTATTCCTCCTTGGCAACCTCCCATCGCACCCTTCTCACATCTCACCCACACGTTTCGAAAGATGACGCCGCCGCCGGAGTTTTGCCTACCTCCGAACAAGGCCTTCAACGTCGCCGTGGTCGGGGGCGGCATCGCCGGCCTGACGCTGACCCTCCAGCTCCTGCTCCAGCGGATCCCGACGACGCTGTACGAGCAGGCGCCGCAGTTCGGCGAGATCGGGGCCGGCGTCTCCTTCGGCCCCAACGCGCTGAGGGCCATGTCCCTCATCTCGCCACACGTGCGAAACGCGTTCGAGGCCCAGGCGACGTACAACCAGTCGGACGACCACAAGGGCGTGTGGTTCGACTTCCGGTACGGCGAGTCGTGCGACGGCAGGCACCGCGAGGGCGACCTGATCTACCGCCTGGAGTGCGACGGCGGGCAGACAAGCATCCACCGGGCGCACTTCCTCGACGAGCTGGTGAAGCTGCTGCCGGACGGGATCGCTCAGTTCGGCAAGCGCTGCGTGGACTACGAGGACGACGGGAAGAGCGTGTTGTTGAGGTTCCAGGACGGCACGACGGCGAGGCACGATGCGGTCATTGCTTGTGACGGCATCAAGTCCAGGTTGCGGAGCGTCATGCTGGGAGAGGACGACCCGGCTGCCAAGGCTGTGTTTTCTGGGAAGTGTGCTTATCGAGGACTCATTCCCATCGAGGAAGCGCAAGAGCTGCTTGGCGAGGAGCTGGCTGGCAACGCTCAGATGTACTGCGGAAGGCATGGCCACATTTTGACCTTTTCTGTAGCGAAGGGAAAATACATGAATGGTAAGCTTGGGTTATGGTCATTTTCAAACGGATGGTCAATGTTAACAATAGCTTAGTGGTTGCCATGCGCAGTAAAGACGACTGGAAGTCGGACAACTGGGTTGTGTCAGTCAACAAGGAGGAGATGCTCGCCGACTTTGAAGGCTGGAGCGAGCAAGCCCGTCGCATCATCCAGATGATGCAAAAGCCCGACGTGTGGGCTCTGTTCGACCACCCTCCCAGCCACACATTCTTCAAGGGACGGGTGTGCCTCCTCGGCGACGCAGCCCACGCCTCGACACCCCACAAGGGCTCCGGGGCCGGCATGGCGATCGAGGACGCATACGTCATGGGCAACCTGCTGAGTCTGATCTCCAGCCCCGACGAGATCGAGCCTGCGTTTGCCGTGTACAACAAGACGAGGAAAGAGAGGTCGCAGAAGCTGGTCACGGACAGCCGCGAGCAGGGCCAGCTGTACGAGTTGGAGTTGAAGGATGACCCGGAGTGGATCGCCGAGAACTTGTCGACCCGCATGGACTGGATATGGAAGTACGACTTGACGCAGGAGCTGGAGAAGGGCAGGCGGATGTTGGAAACGAAGGCGCAACTATGATTGGTTGACTAGTTGGTGTTCAGGGGACTTTTGTACTCTCTTGCGTTGATGCTTTGTAAAATTCCCATTGGTTTCTGAACCAAGTCGCGTTTGCAATCAACTTTTGTCGATATTGCGAAGCTAGCTGTGATTCGGGTTGACGAGAGCCAATTGACGGACTTTACACATGTGTTTACGAGCCAATCAAAACCTCTTCGCCCTCATTACTATATATAAGAACACTCCAAGATAATGTTAAATTAAGGTGGAACGACAGAAGATTCAAAGTTGTGCAACGCGGATTTGTCACATACTCCGAAGAACGACGTGTAGACCGTGAAGTGTTTTGATTCGTGTCAATCTACCAAGAAGATGCCTATGCCAACCTAAACAAGAACAGAGAGGGAATCCTAAAGCCATGCTGCAACTTTTACAACCTTTTTTATGTACAATGCAAGAATAAAGGTACTCGCTCCAACCCAATGCAACCCAAAACGCTCTAGTCGAAGTGAATGCGCCACAGCTCTCTCGGCGAACCGGCCTTGAAGTCGCTGCGGGTGTGCATCGCCAGGATGTTGTCGCTCACGAGCAGGTCGCCCTCTTCCCAGGAGAAGTAGAGGGTGTTTCTGCGGTCGTGCAGCAGGGAGTCCAGGACGTTGCAGATCTCGGTGCTCTCCTCCTCGCTGACGCCGTCGATGGTCACGTAGGTGGCGTCGAAGGTGGTCTTGGACTGGGGCCAGGGCTCGTGGTAGCGGATGCAGGCCTCGCCGGTCTCCGGGTGGGGGGTGACGAGGGGCAGGCCGGTCATCTTGGTGGCGTCGAAGGAGCTGGTCTGGACGCTCCAGGTGAGCTTGGAGAGCTTCTCGAGAGGCAGGTGGGGAGGCAGGTTCTGGAAGACGAGGCGGGACGGGGTGAAGAGGGTGAAGCCGGTGTCCTTCGGTGAGGGGGTGACCGAGGTGAAGAACTGGAACCTGCGGGAGGGGTGGGTTAGCATCGGATCTGCAACTGCTGCTGCTGTGCCGCTGGGAGTGGACTGTGGACTTACTTGGGAGGGTTGGGGAGAAGCTTCTCAGTTCCGTCCTCTTGGGGCACCTTGTGGGTCTTGAACAGACCATCGAAGTGGAAGGGCATCCACTCGGCTGACAGAACGTTATTCAGACCGCGGGTGTCGGCACCCTGGTCCTTGACCTCGAGGACCAGGCCGAACTTCCACGGGAGGGGCGTTCCGAACTCCTCGGACTTCTTGACGAACAGGTCGCGGTCCTTGGTCTTGGCGAAGCCGCGCATGACGACGGGGGAGTTGACCTCGGACAGGGCGCGGACCTTCTTGGCGTCGATGTCGTGGATGGAGAGCTTCTTGGGGCCGGCGGCCGGGCGGATGACCACGCCGCAGGGGTAGATGGGCTCGAAGGTGACGTCCTTGCCCCAGCAGTAGAGGTCGCTCTTCTCGCGGAAGTAGCTGGGCCTGCCGTCCTCGTGGACGAGCTCGTACTTTGGGTCGTTCTCGAACTCGGACCGGGGCCCGGTGGTGACGGCGCCGCCCACGCTGAAGGCGATGGAGCAGTGCCAGGGGGTGGTGTAGTAGGTGGTGGTGGGCAGGGGGCTGATGGGGATCTTGGTCTCGCCGACTGAGGGGTGGATGGAGAGGCGGATGTGGTCGCGGAAGTTCTCGCGCACGGCACGCGCGAAGGCGTCGCCGCGCTGGAGCATCTGCTTGGAGATGTACTCGATGCCCGTCTTGAACTTGGTCTTGGAGCGGTCCTCGCCGACGGGGTAGACGTGGCGCAGGTCGGTCTCAAGGAACTTGATGTATCCGCGATATGTCAGGCAGGTGTCCTCGTTCTTGGAGATCTCGTTGGAGGGGTCGTAGTCGGCTCTGCCGAAGGTGTTGAGGAGGGCGCGGCGGAAGTTGGTCGCGTTGGCGACGTATGTGATCTCCTCGAGCTTGTTGGGGAGGTTAGGGAGGTGGACGAGGTCCTGGAGACGAGAGAACTGGATGTTGGTCAGGCGCTTCTCGGCGGCGATGCCACGGAGAGTCTCTCCGTACGCCCAGACTTCCTTATCTTGGACACCAAGAAGGTCTGCCGGGAGCATGTGTTAGTGGTGTGAAAAGGCAACAGAATGAACCAGTCATGTTGGCTTACCGTTATATACAAGTCCATCAGAGATGATGGTGAGCTTTGCGCCGGGCTCGTAGTAGTCCTTGATGGCTGAGCAGAGGCCGTTGAGGTTGGCAAGAGCGAACTCATCCGCCTTATCAGGCAGACGGCTGAGGACCTTGTCTCTTGTGTTGGGTGACTTGAAAGGGAAGGCAGGAAGGCACATGCGGATCTCGCTCTGGGACTTGACTTTCCTGTAGATCTGGGAAAGGAAGCCTAGTCTGCCCTCGAGCTCATCTGTGCTCGAACGCTTCAGGCGGTAACGGCAGATGATGTCCAAGATGCCGGCGGCAGTGGTAAGAGCGTCTTCGTCCATGATCTGGGAGTCGACCTTGGAGAGCAGCTTAACCTCCGGAGAAGGCTGTCGAGGCGGCACTTCTATGGCAGAAGGCATGTTGTGTGGGTGAAGGTGTGAAGGTGTGAAGGTGTAAAGGTGTGGTTAGATGGGTCTGTAGATATGCAGTGACAGTTGCGTCCGGTGTCTCTTAGATAGAGAGAGGGAGGAGGTAGGGGAGGGCCTGAACAAGAGAAGGAACTAAGGTAGCGTTCAAAAGAGAGTTCAGTAGGGCTGGAAGGTACAGCTTGTTCTTAACTCAAATTGAGCCTGGATTAGAGAGGAATTGATTCCGAAATCTCGGGAAGAAGAAGCGGCTTATATTACGCTTGCCTTGGGCGTTGGTCTACTACCTTACGCAACGCTGCATATGCAGAGTTGTTAGTCCTCTCGGAGATGATGATCGCAAGGAAAGGGTTACAGCCAGGAGCAACGGCACTGCCCGCAGAGCTGCATCAGGTCACATCTGGCCATGCCGTCGCTCCCTGCTCCGTAATGGGCATATTCCGAATGTGGCTGTCCACTCCTCCTGTCCCGAAGTCCACTCTTTTCGTTTCCATGGTTGTTCGATATGTCGCCACAGGGTGTTCGATAGGAGACTAGTTTCTGTACCAGCCAACCAAGGAACCGACTACGGGATCAAAATACATCCAGCCTTGTCGTCCCATGCATTGACAATTTTTTCCCTCTTTACAGGCACCATCCTAATCGTCGATCGAGTCAGGGTTGCCACCCCACTGTTCTGCCCGGGACCCAGCAGGATCAGGAAAGTGTTATGCACCGCGTGTGTGTGAGCTGGGCGTGGGCCAGGTTCAGGTTTGACAGCCAATTCCGCGACCCACGCGTGGGTGTGGAACAGCATCATAGGCGGCCCAAAGGAGAAGATTGGCTGGATTTCCAAGATCTTAGTCGCAGCCGCGCGGGAGACGTCAAGGAAGGTGGATAAACCCTGGTTAAAGCCACCGTTAGGACTAACTAAGAAAACATAACACACATAAGCAGGCTGAGAGAGGTGTGGAGAGAGAGACGGAGGGGGGGGGTCCATGATCCATCTCCGGGCCCTGAATCTCCACCACCAAAACAGAATCGAGCCACGGCGCCACTACGTGCTACTAAGTGACGGCCCATCATCCATGGATGCCGCGGCAGATGTTGACCAAGCATGGGTAAACATGGCCCAGATTCCGTGGCGGCAGGATCCTCCCGCGGGTGTGGAGACAAGGTCCCCCGAGTAATCGAAAGACGCCTTACCCGATCGGCCAATACCCCCGGGCGACGCGGTCCGGAAGGACATGGAGACGCCCGGATAGCAACGGCGATGATTCCTTACAAGGGCAGGTCTACCCAGATTGCCGGGGGAGGGCCACCGCGCTGCAACATTGGCATGTCGTGGCATGTCACATTGAGATCGTCGGAAGAGCATTCAAGTTTGTCAGGTCGTTGTGTGTTCTGCTCTAAGACGTGCCTCAACGTCTGGGCGTTTTTGCGGAGTGCATCCACCTGTCGTCCGCTCGCTGCTTGTGCGTAGCAAATACCGTAGCATGCGATTCCATGTCAGGAACAGCCCCGGCGCGCTCCGATATCAGATGATTATCGCGATACGCACCTCAGTTACGGATACTCTCGCCCAGCGTCGGACTCACCGTGCTCGGCACATGTACGGAGCTGCTTTCGGCGTCATCGACTGTCATCCCGGATCTGGACCCCCCGTGTCAGTCTCAGCCCCCGTTGTCAGATATCTAGTGCGCCTCCCATCGGACAATATCTGCAACCAAGTAAGACGACATCTCCGCCTCTGATCTGATCGGCTTAGCAATCGGCAATCGTCCGACCCGGATCTTTTTTCTTCTCTTGGCTTTCGAAAAAAAAAAGGAACATCTCGTACTCGGGACCATCTTGCCGCGACAAAAGTCATATCAAACGACTTACACCAAGTTTGAAGATATCACATCTGTTGCTTACTTCACTCCTCGGCTCAAGCATCAACACCTCCATTTCCTCACTCCTTCCTTCACCCATCCCTTGTCTTTGCACAACAACACC
>JABGLZ010000367.1:101870-134337 GCA_014705045.1 Colletotrichum theobromicola | reverse complement strand
GCAGCATGCTAAATAACTACTGACTATCCGCCCCCCGATCCTACCACCATTACCACCACTCGCGACCACTTTACGCCATCTTCCACGCGAAAACCCCCAACCCCCCTGTCGCATACCACAGTCGCGTAGGTCATCACCCCCGCCACTTAAACAACTTCAACAACAACACATTCGCGATGCATAGCACAATGGCCACCACTGCCATGGCCTCGTCATTGCTTGGCTCTACCAGCGGCTGCATTCCCGAGGAGCCTTCCGCGCCCTCGGCTGCACCCTCGCTCACCTACTCCGAGGAGTCAGAGGACCAAGAAGAAGAGCCTCAGCCTCCCCGCAGGCGACGCGCTTCCACACGCCTCATTGCTCAGAGCCCCGCAGACATCCAACGCATTACCGGGGAGTCCACCGCCGAATTGATCCAGAGATGTTGCGGTGGCGGCTGCTGCATGAAGCTGGGCAAGAAGAAGGAGGGCGTCGAATACGAGGCAGTCACTTTCCCCGACAATGACGCATACAAGTCTCTCGCTCTCAAGATTGGCGAGATTCCTACGATCCTCACCAACGTTGCCGAGATGCCCGAGCAGACCGTCTTCTTCGAGCCGGTACCGAGGTCTTCCGTCAACGCGCCCTCCCCAACAGACTCGGCAATCTCTCTCGGTGTCGACACTCCCAAGGACGACGTTGCCACCCTTCAGAAAAAGTTCAAGGACTTTACCCTCGACGGCATCGATACCACGAGGGAGCCGCCCAAGTTCGTGCAGCCGCACCCGCCCTACCATGTCTACGCCGCCCGCATCGACTCGACCCGCGAGCTGACCAAGCCCGGGGCCGAGAAGCGTACCTACCACTTTGACCTCGACATCACAAGCTACCCTGGCGAGGAGGACATGGATTTCCGAGTCGGCGGCGCCATTGGCGTCATGGCCCCCAACGACAAGGTCTGCGTCGATGACGTCTTTGATGCTCTGATGATTCCCCGTTTCATCCGGGACAAGCCGGTGCTCATGAAGACCACGCGGGGCCGCTGGCCGACCGTCTGGGGCGACGACCAGGCCCGCGAGATGGCTACGACCCGCCGCGACCTGCTTACCTGGTGCTCCGACATCCAGTCGTACCCCCCGACGAAGCAGCTCCTCCGCATCCTGGCCGAGTATGCCGCGGATCCCAACGAGAAGAAGCTCCTGACTTACCTCTGCGCTGCCGAGGGCCAGGGTGTCTTTTGCGATTTCCGCACCGGCCCGCATGTGTCTCTGTCCCAGCTCCTGAACGCCTTCCCCAGCTCTCACCCGCCCCTGGATCTGCTGCTGTCGGTCCTGAATCCTCTGATGCCCCGCTTCTACTCGCTCTCCAATGACCCGCACGACGCCTATAAGACGCGCGACGGCAAGGTCCACCGGCTGATCGAGATTGCCGTCACGGTTCATGAGACTGCTGACTGGCGTCGCGGTCTCCGCACCGGCATCGGCTCCGGCTTCTTTGAGCGCCAGGCCCAGAGGTGGCTCAAGGCCAAGGCTGACGGCGAGACGCCCGAGGTGTACATCCCCATGTTCAAGGGCCTGATGGCCAACCCTCTCGCGAAGCAGTTCGTGTCCGACGGTCCCATGCTGCTCATCGGCGCCGGTGTCGGCATTGCGCCCTTCAGGGGCTTCGTGCAACGTCGACTGAAGACGGCCAACTGCGCCAACAAGGTCTGGGTGCTCCAGGGCATCCGCGACTCGCTCGTCGACGAGATCTACAGCGGCGAGTGGGGCGTGCACGAAGACGAGGTCAAGCGTGTTGTGCAGAGCCGTCGCGGTGAGAGCCGCTACGTCCAGGAGGAGGTGCGCAACCAGGCGGATCTCGTCTGGTACATTGCCAACGCCGTCGACGGTCGTGTCTTTGTATGCGGCAGCTCCAGGGGCATGGGCGAGGGCGTCGAAGAGGCGCTCGTCGACGTGGCCATGCAGAAGGGCAACCTGGAGCGGGAGGAGGCTAAGAAGTACTGGGAGCTGAAGAAGGAGGCCGGCCAGTACATCGCCGAGACGTGGTAAGGCGGGGCCGCACCTTTTATATGCAGACGCAGTGCCCGCATGTCCCGAAGAGAGTGACTCGGGGGTGGCAGGCGATTTGTGAACGGGGCGTGTGACTGCTGACGCGGACGATCGCTGCTGTGCCGCGGACTCGGCTTTTTCGGATGACGGCTTCGGTCATCGGACGTAAGATGTTTAAAGCATCCAGCCGCGCCTGGCGACGGGAAAAAAAAATACGAGAGCATGGGGGGTTATCATACCACGCGAGGGAAAAAGCACCTAGACGGCGTTTCGGGCGGGTTGGTTTTTGTTTGGCAAGACTTGTACTGTTGCGAGACAGGGATTTTACACGGGGTTACTGGCTATGGGTTGCATCTAAGACGGCCCTGGGCCACTGGCAAGCATTCGTTGGATCAGGCGTTAATGCTGAGCGCTGAGTACATATGTAGTATCATGGACTGGTTTTAAAGCGATGCTGTCTGTCTCATGCGTGACTCCACGTGAACCATTGCTGGCCTCGGAGTTTGGATGGGGGCGATTTCCATCACCAAACGCCGCGGCTGTGGCAGCTCTCGGTGAATTGCCCACAGGCGACCAGTTGTACCACGACGGACATAACGGCGGGTGGCTGAGCATCACCGCCGATCCGGCCGGTAGGATCGGGTCGGGAAATACAAAGTGTGCCGGCGCCGACTTCAACCCTATGCCCGCATTCCACACCCATGCCCATCCCGAAGACCGGCCGTCAAGTCGTCCCACAGGCGTGCGTCCCGAATCACAAACCTCCATGACCGGCGCCAAGACCCGGAGCGGCACTGTGGCATTCTGCACCCCAGGCGCCGGCTTCAAACGTGGTTGTCCTTCCAAGGTCCCCCGGGAGGCCCCCCGCGTGACACCACCGTAGGAGTGCTCCGGCCTAGACATCCGACGGTCTTCGGACCGAGTTGGTCGTCCCGTCACTGTAATTCCGGCGGGAACGCAATTGTAATTCCGAATCGGAAACCAATCCGCCCGTCCCCCCCTCCAGATGACTGATTCCGGCCAGGGCCGCCAACAAGAGCCAGTTGTGGATCCGTGGCCGGCGCCGCCGCGCCATCGAGATGTGGGCGCTGGCTGGGCTCAGGTGTGGTGGATTGTCCCGCGCGGGAGCTTATTCAGCTGCCAGTCATCGAGCGCTGCTATTCCCTGCCAGAAATGGACTGCGCGCGCGCGCGGGGAGGGGTCCTTGACGAGAAGAGCGATGCGTTGAGGATTGAATCGCGCGGTTCGATTACATATCCTCCAGATGCTGCATCTGCATGCAGATATGTAAGCAAACGCGCCTCATCTCTGCGAATGCTAGCACGACCGCCGCATACTGGCAGTTTCCGAGCCGCGCGGGAGGCATTTATCGCGGCTCCCAAGCGTGCGGCACGACAAGTTTACACCGCCCAAAGGACTGGCGGCCGCGTCCATCATTCGACGCTCGTGAGGGTCGGGTCGCCCAAGCAACCAGCTTTCAGTGGGTGGGTTTATTAGGGTGCTTATTGCAGCGGGCACATCTAGAACGGGGGTGCAGCAGGCGCAGGCACATGGCAAATGGTGTGCTGGGAGGCTGGAGGTGTGGAAGCTGATTGATGGATGACTGAAGGTGTGGTGTGGTCACCGCCCAGCCAGGGGTGTTTGGGGGCTAAGGAGCATCATTCTAGAATTTTCGTATGCGCGCACTGCACAGTGGTTTCTGGTTTCGCAATCTAATCCCGCGCGGTCGTCTAGCCGGTCCATTCCGTGATGTTTGTTTAAATTAACCATCCGCTTTTGCTTTCCAACCGGGTTTGAACAGAGAACTCAAGAATGAGTCGGTAGAGTTTCTGTAGCGAAACTCGGTTGATGGCGAGTAAGGGAACAGAGCAGGTACCTATGTACGGATACCAGCAGGACGCTCTCAGAGAGCCACCTGCGCTGGGGAACCTGCACTGAGGAAAAGAGCAGGTACCCCGCCAAAAGAATGATGTCAACCGCGGCCTGCCCGCTTTGTCATCGCCACCTTTCCCAAACAAGCCAAGCGGCAGGAACCGACAGGGATTGTTTGTCTTTCTTCAGCGCCGCTGCTATCGAAAAAAGATCCGCCGCCAGAGGGACACTCTCCGACGGGGCAGGACGGGAGCAGCACGTTATCGATTGTCCTGCCGCGGGTGCTTTGCGTGTTCTGCGTGCTCTGCGTGCTTGCTCTGCCATTGGTAATCGAATCCCTGATTACCACACCATTTGCTCAGCGGCCAGCCTCCAAGCCCATGCACGTATTCCCGGTACCGCGCGCCCGAGCGCAATGCAAAGCCGCCAGTCATGGGCGGGCAGTCCCACGATGGAGGACCCAGTCCCGTCTAAGGTTCCCCCGTCTGATGATCGGGACGCCTGAAGGCCCGGATGGAGCCAAGTTTGCCTAGGTAGGATCCAATACGTTAGAACCCCGCCATCTTGGAGCTTTCATGCTGGTTGCTGCGCTGTCGATGTGGGGGGCTTCCAATCGTTTCTGAGACGCTCCGGAAAACAGGTGGCAGCGGCAGCTCGAGTCGCAGCAGTATATAATCAAGTAGGCGTTCCTCTCTCCTTGGGAAGAGGAAAGAAATATGATCTCCATCAGCCGAACAGCATTCCAAGCAACTCGCAGACTCGCTCGTCCAATCTTCAACATCACCACCACCAAAACCTCCAGACCCTTTTCCACCACCCGAACCAACTTCAAAATGTCCGGCAACGCCAACGCCTTCCTCGACGCCGTCAAGGCCCGCCGCACCTACTACCCCCTTTCCAAGGACCTGCCCATCTCCAAGGAGCGCATCGACGAGATCGTCAAGACGGCCCTCGCCAACGTGCCCTCCTCCTTCAACTCCCAGTCCAACCGCGTCGTCGTCCTCCACGGCGCCGAGCACGAGAAGTTCTGGGACATCGCCACCGGCGTCCTCAAGGCCATCGTCCCCGCCGACCAGTGGGAGGGCACCGCCGGCAAGATGGCCATGTTCAAGGGCGCCGCCGGCTCCGTCCTCTTCTTCGAGGACCAGGACGTCGTCAACGGCATGCAGGAGAAGTTCCAGCTCTACGCCGACCGCTTCCCCGGCTGGGCCACCCAGTCCGACGCCATGCTCCAGTTCGTCCTCTGGACCGCCCTCGAGGCCGAGGGTCTCGGCGCCAACCTCCAGCACTACAACCCCCTCGTCGACCAGCAGGTCGCCGCCGAGTGGAAGGTACCCGCCAGCTGGAAGCTCAACGCCCAGCTCGTCTTTGGCGGCAAGACCGGCGACGCCGGCCCCAAGGACTTCAAGCCCATTGAGGAGATTTTCAAGACCTTCAGCTCTTAGATTTGTCGATAGATGGTGGAAAGTGAAAGATACAGCAGCAGCAGCATTAGCAGCAGCAGCAGCATTCGGCGGAGTTATATGCAAGCGGCCGCTTGGTTTATAGATTAGCGCGATTAATGAATTTACGCATTGGATGATTACAACTTGCAGCGGCTTTGCGACCGATTGAGACCGTGTGGCTGAAATAAGCATCTGACAACCACCCGGTTCACCTCCTTGGCGCGACGCCACAAATTGCCGTTAGATCTGTGTCAATTGTGTGTTGTATCATTCGACCAAGTCGTTACATGTATATGTATATGTCTTTACATTCGCCTTTTTAACCCCTTTTTGAACATATTTATTCTTCGTCAATGTATCCTAATGCCTGGCCCATCTTGACCGTGTGGCCCTTTTCGACGGCCCATCTCCAGCCGCTGTTCTTGCCCTCCGCCGTCTTGCCCTCCGTGGGCGCCTCAAACACCAGCACGATCGTGCTTCCGAGCTGGAAGCCGCCCATCTCCTCGCCCCTGCGCAGCGCGTGGCCGCCGAGGACCCTGCTCGCGGACGCGTAGGTGGCCTCGGCGAAACCGAGGTACGGCTCGCCGCGCTTGGCGGCCTCCTCGGCGGCGCGGTCGGCCGCCGTGTCGGTGGTCAGGCTGTTGGTGCGCAGCTCGCGGTCAAAGTTGACCTTGATGGAGCCGACGTTGGTAGCGCCGACGGGGACGTAACTGAAGAAGCCGTAGCGCCAGCGGCCGAGGAGGACGACGCGCTCATTGAGGGTGAACAGGCCCGGTAGGGTGCGCTGGAGGTAGGGGGAAACGCTGTAGAGCTCGCCGGCGAAGTGGCGGCGGCGCTCGACGACCCAGTTCGTGGGTGAGTGGAAGCGGTGGTAGTCGCCGGGGGCAAGATAGATGACGGCGTAGTATAGGGTGGTCTTGTTCTCGGGGGACAGGAGCTGGTACCAGGGCTTCTCGCCGAGGGCGAGGTCGGCGCGGACTTCGGAGACGGCAGACGGCGAGGGGGGCCCGGCGGCCTCATCCTTGAGGGACCCGACCCGCTGCGACATGGCAGCGCCGGACAGGAGGCTGGGCACGGTGTAGGAGATGCCGTTGACGCGGGCGAATTCCTCGTCCGTCTTAACCAGGTCCTCCTCCGACGAGACGTTCTGCTGCTCGGCCTCCTGGGGCGTGGTCCACCCGCTGGCGATGCTGGAGCTGGGGGTGTTCTTTCCGAGGAGCGCGTCGACGCTGTACGTCATGCCCTTGACCTGCTCAATGTCGCCGCCCTGGATCTGGCCAAACTGCAGGATCTTGCCGTCGGACGGGGAGAGCAGGGCGTGGGGGTTCGGGTCGAGGGGACGAGCGCCGGGCTTCAGGGTGCGGTAGAAGAAGGAGGCGAGGTTCGGGTACACATGGAGGTCGGGCTCGGCGACTTCGTTCAGGCTGTTGATGGTCAGCGTGCTTGTAATAGTAGCAGCCTCATAGGCAGCCGCAGCAGCCCCGACTTACTTGACACCAAAAACCCAAGAGTAGAGCTTGAAACCGGGGACGCGGAGGTAGTAGGGGATGGTCAGCTCGTTGAAGCGGCCCCAGAGCCTCGAGATGGCCTTGAGGGGCAGCGTCGACATGACCTGGACCTGCCATGGGCCGTCCGGCCTGATCTTTGCGCGCTTCTTGGGTGGCGCATCCTGGACCTCGCTCCTCTCCTGGCTCTCTCGGTCGCGCGACGAAACCTTGTAGAACTGGACGAGACCCAGGAAGCCGATGCCGACCCCGACGGGGATCTGGTACCACTGCACCTTGGAGTTTTTGAGGGCGAACCGCAGGCGTTCGGAGAAGCGCGGGCGGTGGCGGTTGGAGTGTTGGGAGAAGAAACGGGTCGAGGAGAAAGGCCCGTGGAGGAGGTTGGCCCGCAGCTGGCTCGGTCGCGCGTACAGCGTGGCCATCGTGTGTTGGGGAGCCTCAATCAGGTCGAGGGGGGTTCGAACCGCGAGCCTCTGCCGGGTTTGCGGGACGATAAATTGCTGGGCGGGCGGGCAGCGAGGCTTCTGCTGAGATCTTGCAAATAGAGCTTTAGCTGTGGCATGACGCAGCCGCGAACCATGTGAAGGCGCTAGTCTGCTTTGGGAAGGACGCATAAAATGAACTTCAACACCATGAAATTATTCGACATATCCCTGTTGGGGAAAAAATAGGTTTGTAGTGTGAAATGGCTCAATTCGAAGTTTGCGTCTTTATTAATGAGTTCAATTGAGTTTTGCGTCCTTTTTTTCACGGGTAAATGTTCATGAACCTATGACCTGTCAAGCATAAACGTAACCATAGGCTCCCGAGTCCCCAGCTCCTAAGGCACATGTAAAACATGAAGAATTATTTGTCAAGGGACTCAAGAAATAAGAAATAGTAACAAGACTAGCGAACTTGACTTGGCAATGGCATTTGTGAGGCTGTCTTGCTGCTAGCTGAAAAGCCCATCATCTGGCAGCCCGTATGCAAGGGTCCCTCTTCCTGTGTCTTCCTGGTCTGGCTCCTTTCTGAGCGTTCGTGCTGCGCCATCAATCTATCTAGATGGCACAAATTTCCTCTGCCCCCTTTTGCTGACGTTCACATTGTAAAAGCCGTCTAGAAGTCCTTTCGGACGAGAGCGAAGACGTATTTGATCAGATCCGGGGTACGTTTTCCAAAGTCCATTGGTGCGTAAACCAACTGACGACTTGCGGACCTCCTCCCGGCATCCGCATTCTTGCGCTCATCAATCAACCTCAACACCTCAGCCGCCCGCTCTTACAATGACCTGCGAGCCTCTTCCGTTGGCGCTCTCGGAGCAGACCATCCGACGGCTCGATTACAATGAGAGCATCAAGAAAATTCACTGCATCCAATTTGATGAACGAGACATTTTCGCAAGACCGTCAACATTACCCTTTGGGTCCCGTCACTCAAGCCTCGGAACGCTCGACTGTTTCCCCACAGAGCTCTTGCTTCTCTTCATGGAGCAGCTCGACTTTCGATCCCTCTCGCGTCTTCTCCGCACCTCGAGGAAAGCCAAGGACACCGTCGAAGGCTTGCCGGCCTTTGTTGAGATGATGCAGCACGCGCCGGGCGTCCTGGTCGCCCTCGCAAAGTCCAATCTGATCCGCCATCACCCGGCATCGTCCCTGCGATATGTGCTCAGGTCGAAAAGATGCGCCTCCTGCTTCCAGTTTGGGGACTTTCTGTACCTGCCTACGTGTGAGAGGGTTTGCGAGTCGTGTCTGATGCTCAACCGCTCGTTCCTGATGACGACCGAAAGCCTCGCGAGGAGGTGCTTCTCTCTCACAGACGAGCAATTGAGCGAGATTCCCGTCATGCACACTCTCCCGGGAGACTATGGATACTGGACTTCAAAAACCTGGTCAAAGCCGCTCCGGCTGGTCAGCGTAAAGCATCTCAAGCAGCTGGCGCTTCGAATCCACGACTCGTCAGAAGAGAAGCTGGCTGAGCTGATGCCAATGCTCACGATGGACACCGACGAGGATGACTTCATCTGGGACGTGTATCACCTCCGGCTGGGACCGCCCGGCTGTGACCTGAATCTGCTTGGCAGACTGCCACATAAGCTGCAGCATTCAGTGCCGATGTTTTCCTACCGAGTCGAGGATGCTTTCGAGGGCATGGCGGCTATTCTGCTGCCATTCGTCTCTGGCTCTGCCGCTGACCACGGGCACTTTTGCAAGGGGTGCGTGGAGTTGAGCAACGCGTGTTTCAACACGATGCCGCCGGTGCCGGAGCAACTGATACCGCCGGAGCTGCGGGGAAACCAGTACTTTCACATCGTCTTGGAAGCCGCTGCGTCCAGGCCATATGCGAAGGCGGACTTTGCTGAGCACGTCAAGCACTGCTACGGCGTGCGTTGGCTGCTCAAACAGTGGGAGCGAGCGGGCGACAAGTTGACGACGGGATCATGAATCATGTAAGCTTGAAGTGAGGCCGGTGATGAGACGGGGCGGGCGGGCGGCTACAGTGAGGACGAAGGAACGACGACGAAGCCAGGGCAACACAGCACCAGCACTTAGAGTAGCTTCATCAAATGCACTTCTATGCTCTCACGGAAACCACCCAGACGTGAGTGACATGCGAATGATTGGGCCTCATGCTGAGATGCATCTCATCCGTCTTACATAATCCAACTGTCACCGTTCCCCGATTGGGGCAGGGACGCATGGATCGGGCTTTCCGGCGCCCAGGGACCGGGTACGTACCCCGTCCTAACGTAGTGAGGCCAGCGGGTCCTGTACCTGAGCTACCTACCTCCTGCCGTCTGCAGTCGGAGGGCAACACATGTCCTAAATTTCCAGTACCAACGGGACGGTGACATGAGAAGCGTGTCCTCGCGCGCAACCACCACCGGACCTTTCCCGCCGACAACCACAGTGCTTCGACCGAGCTGCCGCGCTGTGCCTTGCGTGGCATGACCGATAGATAGGCCGTCAACATGGCGTCTGAAGCCTCGTCTTCGACCGCGCAGCCCGCGCCAGAGGCTGCTTCCGACCACCTGTCCGTAAACCTGCAGGTCCTGTCGCCGTCGATCGCCGCGAGCTCCAGCCGGCCCCTGGTTTTCCCCGGCCTCGCAGCCTCGACGACCGTCCGCCAGGTCAAGGAGAAGATCCGCCAGGCCCTGCCTCTGAAGCCGACCGACGCCCAGCAGCGATTGATCTATCGGGGACGGCCCCTGTCGCAGGACGGCGACACCCTGTTGAACGTCATCGGCGAGGAAGTCGTAAGCTCGCCCGCCCCTGCTGACGCAATGCGCGACGCTGACCGAGTAGATTCGCAACACCGACCAGCAGACCATCCACCTGGTCCTCCGAGACGTCGCGGAGACGCACCGCTCGACGACACCCACACCGGCCCTGGCCCGCGGCTCGAGCCCGGCGCCGCCGATGGCCCAGTTCCACGTCCCCGTGAACCCCGGCCACGCGCATCAGCATGGCAGTCAGCCGACGGCCGCGGCCTTCACCAGGCGCACCCCAATGCACCCGACGTCAAACCCCTTGCCTTTCCCGACGCCCTCTCAGATACCTTCGAACCTGTCGCTGCAGCAGATCCAGCAGATGCAGGCGCAGCAGCACCAGAGCATGGCGGCGTGGATGAACGGGCTGCAGCGAGAGGCCATGAACAGAGCCATGGCCAACCAGCAGATCAACCAGCAGATCAACCACAACCAGTCCCTCCGGGCGTCTCTCGGTCTGCACGGCATCGGTGACCCCAACGCACCGGCGAACCCTGCCGACCCCACACGCGGCCGGGTCAGCCCGGCGAACCCAGACACGCACACATATGTCAGGGAGGGCGTCATGCCGAACGGCCAGCCGTACCGCGTGACTGTCAACGAGACGCTTCTCGGCGGCACGCTCAACCTCCACGGGCAGCCCGGCGCCACGCCGCTGTCAGCATCAGAGGTCCAGAATATCTTGCGCGGCGCCGACGCCGGCCAGGCGACACTGGCCATGACCAACGCCATGCAGAGGAGCGCTTCGGGAACGTCCCTCGCCAACGGCTCTGTCGGCGTCACCACCCCCTTCTACCCCCCGGGCTCCAGGGCAAGCAGCAGACGGGCCACGCCCGACCCTACCGCGCGTTCCGTCAGTGGCGGCAGCGGACACTCTGCGAATGTGCAGCGACAGTCCACAGGCGGCCCCGAGGTTTACATTTTGAACTCTCCCCAGGGCCCGCGTGCCCTTCTTATCAACAACAATTCAGAGACATACTATACCCCTACAACTAGAATGCCGTATCAGCCAGTTTCAACCTTCCACCAGACGGCGTCGGCTCTCGCCAGAATGAGAGGCCGGCCGCAGCATGTTGCGTGGCCAACGTTCGCCACGCCTCAAGCACAGACGGACGAGCACCAGCCCGCTCAGCCTGCTGAGCCCGTCCAGGCGCCGCCGCAGCCGGAGGCTCACCCGCAGGGACAGCCTCCACTTGCCGCCGTGCCGGCGCATCCCAACAACCCCGGCATCGCCCCGCTGATTGCGCAGGTGTGGCCGCACTTTTGGCTCATCGTTAGACTCGGGCTCTTTGTGTGGTGGTTTACGTCGCCCAACGCCAGCTGGTCGAGATGGTTCACGGTCGTCTTCATTGCATTTAGCATTTTCGTCCTCAACACGGGGCTGCTCAACGGCTTCTTCGACCAAGCCGTGGGCCCGGTCAGACGTCATATGGAAAACCTGATCCCTCTGGCGGCGCCGAACCAGGCCAACGAGCCAGTGCGGCCCAGAGACGCCGTCATTGGCGCAGACGGCCGGCCAGACCCGGTACGCGCAGCCGCCAGACTGGTAGACCAGCGTAGACATGACAACGGCAACTGGCTCATGGATCAGGTGCGTCGGCTCGAAAGAGCGGGCTTGCTCTTCCTTGCCAGTATCGCGCCAGGCGTTGCCGAACGCCACATTGCCCACCTCGAAGCTGAGGCTCGCGCCGAGCGTCAGCGGAGAGAGGAGGCTGAGGCAGCAGCAGCAGCCGCAGCGGAGGCAGCAGCAAACGCTGAGAACACGGAAGCCCAAAACGAAGAGACGGCCGCGACACGGAACGAGACGGAGATTGGAAACAGCGAGACACAACAAAATCATGGTGAGCAGCGACAGCAGGAGCAGCAGCAGCAGCCGTTGGTGGCGCTGTGAGGATGAGGCTGCGAGGATGAAGCGAGTACCGTTGTAAAATACAGATTACCCAGTGGATGCCGCGGGCATTCCTTTCGCACGGAGTCGGGTGTAGAGCGTTGGCATCGGGAATCCACACATGCATCTTTTTAGATCATCAACACGTCTTCTTTGTTAGGCATCTGCTTCTTGGTGGTGTATTATTTCAGATTGGGTTCAAGCAACTCTAGGATTTCCCGTACCTGCCCCGTGTGAATGGCTGCCCATGCCTTCATGTGTGAACCTCTCTGCGCGCCTGTCTGTAGGCGTGCAACCTGTATGTGTGCGCGATTCTTCGTATCGGATGCGAACCTTGCTGTCAGGGGGCGTTCCCTCCTCGTGGTAGACCTTGTGGTGCTTGCTCGACAGTGTTGATTCACGGTGCTTGGTTAATTGCACTTCATGGCACGGGGCCTACACAGAAAATGGTTCCTAAGGATTTTGTGTTCTTTCCAGCCAAGTAACTCCATGAGGGTGCTATCTCCATGATGAGCCATCGCATCCTCCGTATATCAACAAATACAAGTAAGAGCAGGCATGGCCGATATGGCTGCCGGGTATCCTGAACTGATAGCCTAAAACAGCGCTCAAAGAAAATATCGATGCTGCAGTCTGGACGACCGGCTGTTTGCCAGTACTGCAGATGCCCCTAGAAACGAACTCCTGGCTCTTGTATCTTGAGTATAGACCCAAAGAAACATACATCGTACTTTCACACAACCGTGCCCCGTTTTAGTTCCTCTCCTCCTCCGCCTGGTCCACCGACTTGCTGTCTTTTCTGTCGACGGGAGGAATTGCACCAGTTGACCAGCTCCGCCGACGACTAGGTGATCTTGGGTCAGCTGTTGTCATCATCAATCGCCTGGTGTTCTCCTTGAGAGGGTAGCTGGACACACCGGCCTTGGCGTCATAGTGCGCTGTCTGGCTCGCCGACTGCGGACTCATCGGACTCGGGCAGGCGGGTGCCGTGGGCAATGACGACGTGCCGATGTGGGCAGCCGTTCCCGCGGTTCTCGCACCTGTCCATGAGTGGGCATTCTTGGCTCCAGCGCTCGGGCGAAGGAACGGGCTTGGAGTCCACGGAGTGAGGAGAGGTGGCCTGGGAAGAGGTGGCCTGGGAAGAGGTCTGGGAAGAGTTGGTCTGGGAAGAGTTGGCCTGGGAAGAGTTGGCCCAGGGGTTGAAGTTCGGCGACGGCGGATAGATCGTTTGTCCCCCGCTCATATAGGCGCTGACGGGGAGACCAGTTTCCCAGTCCTTTTCGTACGGGTGGTAAAAGTTGCACTCACCCACGCCGTACGTACATGTGTTCCGCCACCAGTGCCTGCAGATATTTTGTGAAGGAGGCGCTGGAGCGCGCTCCTCGTGTCTATGGGGGAACAGACATTGAGCGGGCCTGTCGCAGCGGTATCCGAGGTAGTGTCGACAGGTCCCCCTGTGGCCTTTGTTGTAGGGGATGGGGCTCGTGGTCGTGTACTTGATGGGAGCAGCTGCTGAGGGCATCACGGCCGCGGACCTAAGAGAATGGTGCCAGCCGGGAGAGAACCAGACGACAGCCCACGGTGTCTTGGGGCATCGCCAGTCAGGGCACATCCATAAGGCGTGGGCGTCGCACAGGATAGGTGCCCAGTCCCATGTCCAGGGGCCCTGCTGTGCGTCCATCTTGGCTGTCTGCTGCGGATATTATGTACGTGTCAGATACGAACGAGTTTGGGAAGGTAAGTCTTCGAGACTGGTTTCTCCCGTCCGAGAAGAAGAAGGCAAAGGCTCTCGAGCGGGTTGAAGACACAAGAGAGAGGGTTTGGCAAAGAGACACGAAGCAGAAAGCTCGCCTTCGAGAGTGATGATCCTGGAAAGGAGGAAGAAGACACTTTCGAGACGCAGTTGACTTGACAGGAGCTGGAATAAGAAGGAAGTAAAAGACTTGCCTTCAACGTGAAAAGTCTGCGAAGAAGGAAGAGAACAAACGCCGAAACGAAGCGGGCTGCTCGTGGAATGGTCAGTTACGGCTCGCTAGTCAACAGGAGTGTGGATGTGGAAATGTTACCTTCGACCTGCGACAAGGAGAGAAAATATCGCTAGCGAGCTGAATCTTGGATTGACGCAAGAAAATGACGACGAGTTAGCTGATATATGTGTGCATAGTATGTAGAGGTGTCAGACAATCTGTGGGAGAGGGAGATGCAATTTGTAGTCTGGCAGACATCGGAGACGGCTTGGTTGTGTATGGGGGAGGCAGACGTTATCCGATGAAAAAGGTTTGCTCCGATGAAAGGAGAAAATACTTGACTGGGCGTGAGTAAATCACTGTATGTCGAGAATCACAACGGCAATCAGTGACACTCTCTCCATTTCCAGTACCGCAGTACCGTTCCCACACGCGAGTTCAGAACCGCCTAGTCACCGAGAGCATAGTGTGTGAGTGGGGGGCGTGAATCAGCCTGCGTCCACGAGACGTGGGACTAAAAAAACTCTAAGCGGCAAACCCTTCTGGTTCTTCGCTTCATCACGACACGGCTTCTGGATTGGTGAATTACGGGGCTGGAGTAAGGCGACAGCAGACGTTCATTTGGCCGCCACAGCGGTTCGCGTACCATACATACACACACCCCTGCGGCAGACGTAGCCGACCGGAGAGAGAAGCAGACTTTGTTGATGAACGTATCTGTGGTGAGAGACGTGAATTCACCGAGCCGAGCAAGTGACGGAGAGTTGGTACAGTAGGAGAAAAAGCGACGTTCGTGGATGTTCCAACCCTTTTTTTTTTCTTTTTTTTTGGCAGCATAATTTTACAGCTTGCTTCAATAAGACGAAACTCGTTCGGGTGCTGGAGAGTAACAAGAAAGAAGCATGTACAAAGGCGAAGGAGTTGGCTTGTAGATGGGCAGCGATCCGGCGTCGTGAGATCCGGAGCGGAGAACCGGCTCCGATGTGGAGACTCTCCAGATGCCGGCCGGCGATCTCCCGTGGAGTGGGAAAGCTGCAGGGGTGCCTTACGGGCGGGGTTCTTCACACGCAACAAGAGAAAGAGTGTAGCATCACAGATGGGCGCACCCGTCCGCTCCCCTTCCGATTAGCGACTGTGCGCCGTCGCCGTTTGTGGGCGCCGGCGAGGGGGGTTGACACATTGACAGGATCCATGGTGATGAAGCACTGACGGGGACCTATTTTGGCGACGGCGCCGCATCTTGACCATTTGCATGCTAGAGAGAAGATGGCTTCGACGTTGGCCGGACCCGATTGCACTACGGGCCACGGACGTGGAATGGGGGTGCCGAAGAACGAGCAGCTTAAACGATTCCGGCCCGGACGGGGAATGCGGGCGAGGAATACAGAATGCCTTTACTTGGCCGCAGCCGTTGCATAACGTTCCTGAAAGGAAAGGCATGGGAGGCATGACAATGACAATTTAGGGGGCGGCTCTGACTGGAGGATGAGACCGAGGCCAGCCAACGAGGAGCTGCCAGGCACGCGACTTGTCTCTCATGAAAACAAAGGCAACGGGGCATTATTGGACAGAACGTTCAACAGCAGCAAGGAGGAGAAGGAAAAAGGGAGGATGCGGCTGAGCACGGGCGGCTTCGAGACGACAAGGGAACTCTTTGGGAACAAAGACGGCCAGAGCATGAAACCCAATGCGAAAAGTGCCTCTGTCCGATGAAACTAGTGGGCTGCGCTGGGGCTGCCAGCCACCATGACAAGTAACTCGGCCGTCCCTTTTTGCCCTTAGATCTTGCCTTTTGGCCCTACATACTGCATACCTATCCGTACCTACCTTACCTTACCTAAGGTAGGCTAAGGCTTGACCGTCCGGGCGGTGGTTATGCGTTCGCCGCGTGGGAGTCTGGAGGGTATGTCTTGATCGTTGATGCCGTTTTTCTTTAGGGGAGGTGGTCCCCTTTTTGTTGCTACTGTTTTGCTAGCGGCGATGCTATGGCTGAAAAGGGGGCTGCCGAAGGGTCGGTCGACGGAGGCGGCATGGCTTATGCTCGATAGTGTCGGAGTCGAACAATGAAGACTGACTGACAGACGGTACCCTGCGACAACGGAAGCCCTGGAGGAGTGGTGGCGGGAGGGGTACTAAGTAAAGGGTCGATGGACACGCGACGGGGGTGAGGATTGAGGAATGGGAAAAAACGACGCTGGCCGGGCTGTTGACAACCCCCCCTTCTCGTGCGGTGGTTCCTCTGTGGACCGTCCGTCTCCGGTGCTTCCAGAGGCCGCAGAAGGATGCGCAAGTTCCGGAGGCCATGGCATTGCTGCAGGTCAACGGGTCCAGGTGAAGGACGGGGTCGGGCTCTTCGGTGGATGGTCCAATGTGGTGCAGCTGCAGCAGCAGCGTCCACGGTCCAATGCAAAGGCGAGGTGAGTTGTCAGAGAGTGTTCTCCTAGCTGCCCTTCGCTGCACAGATGCCAGGTACTTCCCATCCGCGGGGGCATTACGTGCATGGCCATGTATCCGTACCTGGTCCAGGTCCTGCCTGCCCCAGGCTGTCCTGTCCGATCAACTGAGGAGCTGGGACCCGTCAGTCAGCGTCATCTTTGGCCTGGCAAGCCTGGGAACTGGGCACCGCGGCGGTAGACGGGCGACGAACTGGGCGCGGCGTCTCCGCAGTACGGGAACGGCCCCCGCCACCCGTTAGAATGCACCACCGAATGCAGACACGGTGCTCTAACAGTTTGCCGGTTGTGACCATGTACCTGGTCTACCATGCACCTTGCCTCAGTATCCTCCCATCTCCAGGGAAATCCTGTAGCAGCGTCGCCTGGAACTGACGACGACTTTCTCTCAACGTCCCTCTTCATCTTTCAGTCTCTTTTCTCCGAGCATCGCGCAACTTGCAACCCATCAGTCGCTTCTCTGTCGTGTCGCGCGCTGTGTTCAGAGTGTGTCGCCCCTTGCTTGGATCTTGATTGCTTTTTTCATCCTGTCATCATCCTTCTTCCCCTCCCTCTCTCCCTCCACCTCCTCGCGCCGCGCCCCTCCTCCAACACCATACGCCATACGCCGTACCTTACACCGCACACACGCACACCGACGCATTAGCTGCTGCTTGCTGCTTGCTGCTCGCTGCTGCATCAACGGTCGACCTTCGTCCACGGCCCTCACGACGTTATATTTTTTTTTTCTCCCTTCCGCCTTCCGCCTTACCCTTCCCCTCGATTCATCCCATCGACGACGCCCTGGACAGACTACTGTTTTCTGTCTGCACGCCGTCCATCCCGCATAGGCATAGCATATCGATACCCGCCCTGTCCACGTCTAATTAGTCCTTCCTCTGCTTCTCGCCTCGCGCCGCCTCATCTAACCTTACGGATACCTTACCTACCTTGCCTTGCCGTACCTTGCCTGCTACACCTTGCAGATACGGGACCAGACCAGACCAGGCCACTGCGCCGCACAGCGCCCAGAGTCCGATCTCAGCTGAGGACCCGCCACAAACAAGACGGGAGGCACCCAAGGCCCCAAACTCCAAAGAGCACCTGGTCACTCCCAGGCCCCATCAACCTGCGACTTGGGACAGTCGGAGCCTGTGTACCACCACCACCACCACCAACACCTCCTCTGCTCACTCGCACTACCGCACCGCACCGCATTGCTCTGCTCTGCTCTGCCTTACCTTCCACCACCGCAAGCCATCTGCACTGCACTGCATTGCACTGCACGCACCGCTCTCAAGGTGCCCTGCTTGCTGATAGCGGCACGCAACCGCCCAACAACGACCTCCACCACCACCGCTACCACCGCGGCGACAACGACGACCACGCTCGTCTGACCCAACCTACCTACGTTAGTCTGCCTCGACCCCGATTCAATCCGCACCTCTCCCTCTCCTTCGCCTTCGCTTTCGCCTTCAACCTCTACGTTCGTCGACGTCGCCTTTCCTTCCATTCTCTCACCTCCTGTTTGTTGTCGCCTTCCTTTTCCACTTCGAACCCGCCAGTCGAGTCGATACCCCCGAATGCTGCTTTCGCGGCGGTGACGCCAGCCGTCCCTCCTCTCGATCGACCGACTCCAGTCCCTCACCCCCGACCAACTGACCGACCGGATTGACTCGACGACCGCCGCCGCCTGCCCGTCATGGCCTCGACAACACCGTCCTCGGCCCTGAATGGCGTTGTCATCGGATTGCTGTCGTCCTTTGGCTCCGCCGTCCTTATCGCAGTCATCTTCCTCGTCATTTACTTCTTCAGATACACAGCCAGCGGTCGCATCTTTCTCGATCGCATCGGACGACCCGGCGAGTACGACGATGAGCAGGCCTTCGCTAGGGAAGAGGCCGAGGCCCTCGAGTCCATGGACGACATGATGCGGACCGAGTACTTGAGAGCAAAGGGTAAATGACCAACCCCCCTCCGCGCCACCCGTAGACAGACCCCCATACTGACCCAGCCCGCAGCCTTCATCAACGCCAACCCGCCCGAGTCCGTCCAGACCGACATTTCACTATCCCAGTACCTCGCCATCCAAGAAAAGGGCGTCTCCGCCTGGGAGTTTGAGCCCGAGCTAGAAATCGCCAACTGCTTCGTCGAGGCCCGCACCGAGATTGAGTTCTTCGACTCCGAATGCACCGTCATGAGCAACCTGCCCGTCCCAAAGCAGAACGAAGTCTACTACTGGGAGGCAAAGATTTACGACAAGCCCGAAAATACACTGATCAGCATCGGCATGGCCACGAAGCCGTACCCATTGTTTAGGTTACCTGGTACGCCCGACCCGTCCCTGCTCCTGCCGTCTCTCCCGCACGCACTAACTGTCTAGGCTTCCACAAATACTCCGCCGCATATCTGTCAACGGGCCATCGCCGCTGCAACCAGCCCTTCAACGCGACACCCTACGCACCCCAGTATGTCCAAGGCGATGTCATTGGCGTCGGCTACCGCCCAAGAACGGGCACCATTTTCTTCACCCGCAACGGTAAGAAGCTGGAGGACGTTGTTCACGGTGTAAAGTCGCAAAACTTCTTCCCCGCCGTCGGCGCCAACGGGCCCTGCATCATCCACGTCAACTTTGGCCAGGCCGGCTTCGTCTTCATCGAGGCCAACGTCAAGAAGTGGGGCCTTGCCCCCATGACCGGCAGCCTCGCGCCGCCTCCGCCGTACGGCTCCGAGCAGGGAGACATCCTGCTGGAGGCCGGGCGCAAGGACGGGTACACGGGCAGCATTACGCAGCCGCGGGGGCACACGCAGCAGTCGCAGTCCTACTCGCAAAGTGGACTGGGACCTCAGCATGGACGCACAAGGAGCGGAAACTTCAGAGTACTACCACCGAGGAGCCCCGGTCCCGTGAGAAGCCCGACTGACATCTCCCTGACGCACTTCGTGCCCAACGATGAGGGCGGCGAGCCGAGCGGCAGCAACCCTGGGCACGAAGGGGAAAGCGTCGTAGGGCTTGGGCTTCAAGACGCCCTGAATCCTCCCCCCGAGTACACGAGTCCTGATTCCTCGGAGGCCGGAAGCCGCCGGAACAGCACGGACAGCGAGAACACGCCCCTCATCCGCGTGCTCAACCGGAGCCGTGGCGCGACGGTGGCTGCGGCGGCGGGCCCTTCGCACCCCCCGATACCCAGCTACACCGACGCGGTGCGAGCCGGCGCCGGGCGGGAGGGGAACAGCACTCCGCGGCCCAGCCGGCACGGCAACCGGTCGAGGTCGCAGAGCGCGCAATGAAATTTTTCTAGTCTGCTGGGCAGGACGATGTGATACCAAAAAAACACCACCACCACCCCCCGAGGCATTACCAGCCCAGGCGGCAACCGATTCTGCGGCCGTTGCCGGGGCACGGAGTTTGTAAGCGGTTCCAGGCCGTGAATAATGTGGTTCGGAACTGCCGAGCCTGGCGATCTTGGAGTTTGGCATTTTGGAATAGAATGGGACGCTGCGTGTGGCCTACTTTCTTCTTTTTTTTATTGCACGCGTGGAAAGGGAAATACTGGGAAAGGGTAGGGGGAAACTTTTCAAGGAGGTTTGGTCCGGCTCGCGAGCGTCATGATACCTTTGGACCTAACCCGCATCGAATTGACGCATCTACTCTCTTTTGTTCAGACTGGTGCGTTTGCTCAGCCGTCTGCTCCGCTCCGATTGTATGAAGGATCACCAAAAGTAGGCGTCGAAAGTCTGCAGCCAAGGCGTGTGGACTATGTACACAGATATCTGCATCAATATACCAGTGCGGTCTGTCACTACATGCTTGGCTTTTCTCCGGTGCGATGAAGTCCTGTTGCACGACAGCTGGAGAGGCTGTTGCTCCTCACGAACAGCGGGGGTTGTTCGACGGGGGAAAGCTCTAGCATGGCGGGGACGAGTAAGCTTAAATGCCCACCCCCCAAGACTTGACTCACGAGACCATTCTTCAACAAACGATGACGTAGTGAGTGCGCATGCGACTTCGTGCCTGGATGATGAATAGGTTGAATTTTGTATTTCAATGTAGGACTGTGAAAGGAAGTCGAGGGCATGCTGATGTTGGTATGAGAGGATCCGCATCATGGTCTAGATACTTATATTGTGAGCAAACCTGGTCGGTGTGCTTTCGCTTGTCTTCGTTGTTCTTTTTAAGAGGTAATAGTAGTAGGAGGGGGTGGACTGCGACTCCCTGAGCACGCCTCCTTCAGTGTAACATAGCCAGTCAAGTTATATGAGGCTCCGTTGAGAAAGTTTCGTAGTTCATCTAGCACAAGGTTACGCAGATGCATGGAGTGAACCGTTCAATCTCCCATTATCATAAAGGACCATCATACAGAGCCTCATACAGAGCCTCATCAATCCAACAGCCCTTGTCCATGAACGGCAGTGGGTCTATCAGTTGAGTGTGTGTAACGGCAACAGCTGAAGCGACGACGAGAACGAAAACGACATATCGCAAAGAGGAGTCTGGGCATTCCCTGAAGGCCACAACTCAACAACTCTTTGACCACAGAGTTCATAATGTGCGCAGCCCGACGACAGCCTAAGGCCGATTCTGTGCCCAGAGGTTAAAAATTCAAAGAGTTCGTGGTCTCCAGGTACCTTCTTCAAGATCAACTGCATACCGATGCCGAAGAACAGCTCGCGGGGGTTCCTGCACTAAGTGGCGAACGTGTGGCTATCGCGATGGGTAACTTGTGCGTGTGGCTTCTGCAATCCTCTGGAATCAAGGCGGCCCACGTGAAAGGCAACCATCTGGGTGTAAACTGTGAACATAATGGCGGGCCTATCGTGGCTTGATCAAATGTCATCGATGGGTACTGAGGCATCGGCCGTCAAGGTGTTGGGAGCACGTGGGCTTCTTAATTCAAAGCCAACACAACGGAGAGCGCCGATGCAAAGTAACGTCTGCCGTAGGTGATTTTGAGTCTGTTTTCTCGGTTAAGTGCTTGCAGACGCCTCTAGACGCCTTGCATTCGGTGTGGGATTGAGGCCTTTCGGGAGTACAACCTCGATCCTGGGGTGGACGATGTCTGGCATCAGTCTATTCCGGGGTGCAGCCATCCCCCCGTCTCCTTATGTCCCTGGCTTCTCGCTCTTCTCAAGAAATCAAGGATGAAAGCCGTCGGATAACGCACTGGCGACTTGTTTCAGACTCCCAACACATCTCGCGACGAGGAAAGGGCCCTCTTCACTCCATGAGCAGCCCTCATGTGCTCCCAAGGCCTACTACGGTTGTATAGAGTAGACTCTACCTCTATCCACGTCCCAAGGCCTGAATATCGGCCGCCTCCCGTCACCAAACAGGTGTTATCGCAACGCTTACCCCTACACCGGGCTCTATACCCTCCTCCCAGCAATGATTAGATGCGAATATTTAATGAGCTAACCGGCATCTTAAAGCGACGACACATCACGTTCTCAAGTATCAATCTTTGGGTCACCTGACTGGTGTCTTCCAACTTCCACGCGGTGCTCTGCGACCAGAAGGCCCGAAACGGAGAGGCATACACGTTGACCACAGTCTGGTGAAACTCGAATATGGCCATCATCCAAGGTCTGTCAGTCTTTTCAGTCAAGCCCGTCGCCGTGGACTCAGCACATAATATCCTGCGAGTTGCGCCAGGAAGTTCAGCTCCTGCACGCCCTCTACCTCCCTCACAATGCGTAATCCACGATACTTGAAGACAAACTCGTGGCTTGAAGCTTCAGCTCGGAAGACGACCGTAAGAAAGCTACTAAACCTTCACATTGAGATTCCTGCCTGAAGTTTTGTCACCCATAGCAACCTTAGACGGTCACAGTCAGGTGACGCCGTCACTGCCCATGTTTAAAGAGTTTGATGCCTTAACATATGCATGCGTGATCAAATGCAGAACGGTTCAGCTGGATGCCAGGTTTGGTTGGGTGGTGGGCTGCGTGCTGCGACAATCTGGCTTGTCCTGCGTCGGTTGTAGTCAGTGACATCGCCAGCTGAGGTGTATGTACAGCAGGTACTCTCGTACTGAGTCCATGGCATATTCGGTAAGCCCGAGAGATTTCCCCCCTGCTAGTTGTGCAGATTCTTGGAGAGTACGTCTCCAGTAGGCGTTGCCCAATATCTGCGAAAGTGAGGCTGCAACAAGACTTTCATTCAGGCTTGCCAAGATTGGAACTAAGTACGCCTCTTCAGAAGAATCAAATCTGTTGTACAAAGAACTTGACCAAGATGTATACAGGACTTGAGAAAGTCGTGGACAGCATTAGGGCACGAAGCTCAACAGCCGAGTGTGCCTGGTTGGCTGCCCGACACTTTGTAGCTTTGTCTGGGCGTTTTGAGTTTCATACCAAGTTGCGGCCACAAGTGTAACGGAGATACGTGTTATTAGCTGAGAGAATACGGCCTGGTTTGCTCGGGATAGCGATATCATGTCTATTGGTGGGCTACTTGACCCCAGATCGTGAGGTCGACGTGGGAAGAGCCGCAGGAAGTAGTCAACTTCACAGTCAGGGTGTATTATATAGTAAAAGCGAGACCCAGACCCAGCTCTCAGAAAATCGTAGCTTGCACCCACCAAAGAAGTTTTCGACTTTGTTGAAACAAAACAAAACAAAACAAAAAGCAATCCCGAAAGAAAAACAGACATCATTTCAGCACACAAGAGAAAATGCAAAAACAAAGAGCTCAACCTTTGGTGGAGTCTAACCACTGAAACTCCCCGAGGTGGGCTCGAACCACCAACCTCCAGATTAACAGTCTGACGCGCTAGCCAATTGTGCCATCGGGGACTTGAGCTGTTGTTGGAAAATAGTTCAGATTTTATCACTATAGAGCATCACGCCAATCAGCGGGCCCGCGACGGGGTACTCGGGGCCGAAAATCAGCCACAACGACCGACGAATGGAACCCAGAGCAACAAGAGCGATGGAGTTGAAACTTAGTTCCGGGCCCAAGAACCTCAAGCCTCCAAACGGAACGCTGATCGTAATTTCACTTCTTTTCTGGCACCTTACTTTTGACAGGCGGGCGGGCAGGCAAAGACGCACGCTTCGCCTGCCGGAATGGCTTCAGAAAGCCACCCACCCGCCCAACCCATGACCGACATGACGCTGACTGTCATTACAGATCCCTTCCTTCCCGACCCAAGCCTCAATGCGGTTCTCGAAAGCGAAAGCGCTGACCGAAAACTGTATTTCCGCTGCGACGGAATTCCGCGGAGCTAGACCTGTCTCTCCTACCCCCTTTTGCAGCTCTACAGTCATCACAGTGTCGAATGAGTATTGCATTACAAACAACATCAGCCACGCCGGGCGGCGGCAATTTTACATAGACTTTTTCCCCCTTCATCATTCTTTTCAGTTTTGCAAATTACGCCCGCCCCTGGATCGATTTCGGCCTTCGCGTCCGAAAAGAATGACGGTGTCCATGTCTGATGATCCTCTCTCTGTCCCGCGCGATTCGGATTTCAGATTCAGCCCTCTCGCGATCCGGGGCACGAGCCGCCAAAGGGCTGGAAGCGCGTTCAATCCGATATCGACAATGGGAGACCCCCGCGTCCATCCGCGTCTAGATCCATCCCGCCGGGGTTCATGGCCTCTTTGCCGCCGCCCGCGTTTCCGCAGCAGAGAGAATAACAACGGGATGCGCCGGGGCCGTGTGTCATCGTCGGCGAAGCCTTACAGCCTCCCCTCTGTTTCTCGATGGATGATGCCAGTGCTGTTTTGCTGACCCAGACTCTCGGATGCGGTCGGTCAACTGACTCGGGTTGCCTAGGTGGGTGTTGTTTATGCGCGCGTTGGCAACGACATCCCGCCCATCAGATTAGAGCGTCTCAGGACACAAAGTTTACCACTTGTCCGATAGTTTGGCATAAGCTGGCAAGACTTGTGGCGGTGTCAACAACATGGTTGGTGCGGTTGACAGGAGATGGCCTTAGTAATGCGCCACACCGCAACGCCGTTGGCAAGCCTCATCATCCGGCAGGTGTGTGTGTGTGTATGTGTGTGTGTATGTGTGTGTGTGTGAGTGTGTGTTGCCCGTCTTTGATATGACGGAGGGGGATCATGCCATCCCACCCATCCATCCACAGATACTTTGCAGCACCCACACCCCCGATATTGGCGATGGAAATAGCACTGAATCTGAATTTTGAGTTGGCATGTCCCGGCCTCGTCGACGAGGAAGCATAATGAGCCCTCTAACAGTGCGCTTCTCCTGAATAGGCGAGCCGCGAGAACGCGCGAGAGGTGTTCACGCCACTGCGGATTCTCACCGGGCTGTTCGTCACGCCCATCAAACACTAGCGAGAAGTTCTGGAGACGGCACGACAGGCCCGCGGTGGCAAACGGTTGGTCCCTATCGGCGGGAGTTTAACTGCATCAAGCTCTGGGCACGTCGAATCAGGGCATAGGGCTCAGTTTAGGCACCGGTCCGAGATGCTGGAAATTGTGTATCCCTCTGTGAATTACACCCGACGGGGTTCCGCTGCGGTGACAGCGTGACGTGCGTTGAGCAGACCCAATGACGGTATTCTCAGACGTCTGGCAGCGGCACGTCGCGAGCTGAGAGATCACGATCAATTTTGATCATCGCCGAGGGACGGCTTCCACCGCCTGTCTTGGGAGGCAGAGAGAAGATCCGTACTTTATCGGAGACGAGCCATGCATTTCAAGGCTTCAACTCGTCTCACTATATAGCTTCACCCGTCTCCCGTCGCAGGGAAGCGGAAACCCACGCAGAGCAATCATGGTGGACGATGATCTCGCCAATCTTGGGCTCGGGACATGCAGAACTCGCAGCTGTGGATGCTAGCGCGCAGCAGGCACACACACACACACACACACACCGCACCGATGGCCGGCGAGCGGTGGTTGAGGCCGCGAGGCGTGCTGAAGAGTTTGAGCGCTGAACGCTCTGGCTGCCCCTCAGCCGTTCTGCCAGCGTTGGACAACTGTGGCACTGCAGCGGCGGTACAACGTCGCTGATGATCTAGAGTCTTGGGTGCAAGGAGCCGCCGCGAGATCGGGCTAAGCGTTCCGGTCGGGACGCAGAGGTCCAAAGGGGGACAAGGTAAGGGGAGCAAAAAAAGGGGAGGGTGGTTCACTGGCGCTGGTCTGTCGCAGGAACTGGCGGATGGCGGATGCCGTGACAAGCAGCAGCTCTCGAGGAGGTGCAGATGGGAATGTCGTCCGATACAAAACATCAGGAACTTTTTTTGCGCGCGGCGAAGATCTTGGAACCAGAAGCAGGGGCCCCCTAGAAGTCGGGCACGGAGCGACTTTACGCTGCTCACAGAGCCAACAGAGAGCCCGCCTTAGCTGCCCAGCACGTGGAGGCAACAGGGTGACGGCAGCCAGGGCGACCCCCGCTTAGTGCGTGTTGGGGAGAGGGAGTTGGCATCCAGCAGCAGAAGGGCGAGGGTGGGAGGCTCGAGGCGAGAGACGGGTGTGTCGATGGCCGCGGGGTGCGCCTGTCCTGCGATAGCCATGGAGCCGGTGGGTAACGGAAAAGCAGACGGCGTGAGATTTAGTTGCGGCGAGTAGAGTGTCGATAATGAGGGATAATATGGCCGGGCAGGGCCGAGTCAGAGAAACACAGCGTCGATCCAAGCCGGATCATTTCATAACGGACGTAGAGTTGTAGAATCAAGGCAGATTTAGGCGCCAAGCGGTGGGCGTGGTTCGTTGTCCGTTCCACGAGGGCAGCAGCTGGTGGCCATTAGCTCGCAGCACTTGTCATGTCGTGAATTGTGCAAGCCCTAGTCACGGGTCAGTATTGGAAGCTTCTGCGAATGGTCGTCGAGAAGGTGGCCGGCTTTCCTAGGCTCTGTCTCGCAGGTCTCGCAGCGCACAGGATGCATGCAGGTAGCCGATGATGGTGGCTCCAGCAAGCGGTCGAGGGGGCTGGAGGAGGAGTTCGCATAGCTGCGCGAGGCCGAGGTTAACGGCATGATAGTGCCCAGGGAATGGGGATAAGGACGAGGATGGGCGGTCGGGGGGGCAGACGGCCCACGGAGACAAGTGGGCTGGAGACATCGGGGTGTCCATCAGCGGATCCAAGGTCGACGTCGCGGATTCAAACGGCGATGACCTCCGAGGAGTCGATAAAATCTGTCACATGGCCGGGGCTTGGCAACGGCGCCCGGGGGTTGAGAGCGAAAGATGGAGCTGGATGAAGGGGCGAGATGGAGCTCGATCATGAAAAAAGGGTGGTGGAGGCCGCGGTGCAGGTGAGCGTGTTGGGAGAAAGAGAGAGAGAGAGACAGAGCTGCGAGAGGAGGTTGACGGTGGATCTCGGATTCGGTCCCCACGACCACCGGAGATGTGTTGGTATCCGTAGCTTGGGCCTAGCTAGCATCGTGAGCCTTGTCTGGTTGATTGGCGACTGCATAGTAAGTGTAATATTGCCGGCTTTGACATTGTCAAGGTCCATGGCTCGCTCCAAAGAGCATGACATCGCTTCTTCTTTCCCAAGTGAGGTTGCTGTTAGTTAGTTAGTTGGTGTTGCAGTTGGTTTCCGGCACGTCAAAAAAGGGACTGGACAGAGGCTGGAAAGAGAAGGTTAAGCGCAGCTTCCATCTGGCGCCAGACCGAGCAAGGTAAGGGCTGTGAGGTAAAAAGCAGCCAGCAGGTGGCAGGTGCGGCAGGTGCACTCGACTCTCACCTGTTCCTGCCCGGGGATCCATCGCCGACCGGCCACTACTGGCTAGCCCGTCCCAATGAGGCAACCGGGGTGTTTCTAATAATAGCAGTCGACAGGCAGCCACGACCGGGGTGCACCTTTGCTAGGAGCCAATCAGGGGTCGGCAGCTTTCCGCTTATTGTCATGTAGATGCTTCCATAGTAGTAATTTTTTTTCCTTCGAACGAAAAAGAAGGGAAGCTGGGGCTCGGCAAATCGGCTTTCTGCTACGGATACCTTTACTGCGGAGTAGCTACCGCTACCTACCTGCCTTAGGTAAGGTGCCTACCTTACGTACTCAGGCAGGGAGATACCTACCTACAGGCTAAGGTACCTACCTGCCTTTTAACGCTGGGGACGGGCGGGACTAACCACGTTTGGGCTTGCGGCACAAGTCGAGGTGCAGTTTGCAGTGGTCACTGGTCACTGGTCGCTGCTGCCGCTGGTAGGACACAACCTTCTGGGTACGTTACCTTTCCATCTTGGACTTCCAACTTGGACAAATGAGGCCAAGACCCGGGCAACGGGCAGCCATCTTTTGTTCTCCTACGCTGCGGAGTTGACATTCAGCAAGCAGCCCATTCCCCCGCGGCTCATTAGCGTCCGGTACACGGTGATTCAATCTCGAACCCGCATGTCAAAGAACCAAAGACCAGACGTCATGATGGGACGATGGGCCAAGCGATTCTTACCTAACACCAGCGCCAAATCACCGACCTCTGCCGTGCCTCGGCGTTGATTTTGGCTCCTCGGCTTCGCTTCGCTTCGCTTCGGCTGCTAGTCAGTGCTGTGGACTTCACCTTTCTTGGGCCTGGTCTTGGGTCTTGGTCTTGGTCTTGGTGGTGGCTGGTGGTCATTAACACAGGTGACGGCGCAGAAGCACATCTATCCGACTATCGAGGCGACAAGAGTGGTCGCCGCCACCGGCACCGTCGCCTTGGGCTTCATGTCGATATGCACAACATCTCGGACAACCTAGGAGGTACCAAACAAATGCTGTACCGACTGGTACCAACATCAGAAGGAAAGAGAAAAAGTCAACTCATTCGACAGGTACTCGTGGAGTCGTGCTTGGTACCCCGACACAGGCCAACAACCAACCGCCGCCCATGACCGTCACCCGCACCGCAAACCGACCACTCAGAACGTCGATACGACCCCCGTCGCTGGTCTCCCTCTCCATTCCTTCGCTCCGCCAAGCGGTGGAACTCCGACGCCTCCCCTGCCGATTGTGCCCGGCGTGCCGTCAAAAGCGCGGTGGAGATGGACGGCCCTGCATTTCTCAGTGTTTCCAGAAGCCCAGCGGCCCAGAGGACGGGACATGGAACACTGGGACACCTGCCACCTGCCACCAATTTACCACCACAATTTGTCCATATCCCGCCGCTTGCGGCTGCGCTTGCGGGACCTAGCGAAATTCGCACAGCTCGCTTGCCAACTTTTCCCATGAATCCATTGATTGGTGCTTCATGCTGCCAGTCTCATGGGTCATGGACCCGGCCGGCAGGGAGAGCGACGAGGTTAGCCCTCCAGTTCTCTCGGCCGATTGGACACTGACACGGTCACTGACACTTGACAAAGATCAAAAATCCCCAGGGCTGTCGAAACATGCCTCCCCCTGCTTTGTCCAGCAGCGGATAAACTACCTCATCAGCAAAAGTGCGCGCAGAGTTGCATCTTCTCCGCACCGAGAATTGTTCTCAACGCGGAGCAAACCTTGGAGACCCTTGGCTGCGAGCACAGAGCAGCTCCCTCCCCTGACCGTACCCGCGAGGGCGCACGAGAAAAAAGACCCAGCATCTCGAGGTCATGCGCCATACCAGCAAATCATCTTGGCCCGCCTACTGATTAACAACGCTTGAGGCTTGCAACCTGCAGCATGCCCATGCGTTGTCGTCTGCGACTATGCTGCTGCATCTGTGGCTGATCAGTCCATGTCCAATCTGCGTTATCGTCGACACTGCGGTAGCTCGATAATTTTACTTTTCACCGCCTCCAGCCCGTCGGTTGTCTATCGAATCCCCGCGCCATGGCATGTCGTGGGCAGCCGACCAGCTGTGCTTCCCCTGGAGACAAGATGAACCCGAGACTCCGTGAGTTCGTGGCGAATGAAGCTACCCACAGACCTGAGGACGAGCCTCGCACGCTGTGGTAGCCGCACCAGAGCCCACGGAATGATGGACCAAACCACAAAAAAGAGTGGGAAAATACTTGTGTCGACGGCGAGGGCAACGGCAACAGAGACGGCGCCGCGCGCGTATGGACTGTCGAGCAGATCTCTCTCACCTGGGACCCCCATGCCCTCCTCACCGCGTTCGGCCGCGGCGGCTCGCACAACGTTCAGCGTACATATGCGGGTCAATGATGCGCACAGGGTTTCCCTTTTGCCCAGTCGCCAGCGCAGCCAATGGCCGTTGCGCCTTCACCATCGCATACAACGATCAGCCCGCGCTGAGAAATTCCTACCAGTTCGCCGTGACGGCCGAGGTGGAGACATGTCAGATCAGCTATCTGCAGGCCCGATTTCGATTCGAACCCGTCGCCTTTTTAGTTGAGACTTTGACACGTCCTAAGCGTGAGCAGCGTCTTTCGCGCCCAAATCAAAGCACCGGCTACCGTCGATCGGTCAAGACGGAGTGAGCGACGGCGTAGGCAGCAAGCAAGCCGTCTCGCATAAAAGCCCAAATGGCAACCAATGCTGGCCCATCAGCGAGTGAGAGTATGAAACGTTGCGTTCCCTCAGCCACGGGCGACCGATCGTCTGCGCCGCACGCTCTGTACCGAGAGCGAGGGAAACAAACAAAAAGTTTTGTGGCCCCGGCTTACCCATATGCCGTTATCCAAAGTGAGATTGGACCCTGAGAACCGTCGACGACTTGTCCCGGCGACCGAGGAGACAAGACAAAAGTCCGCGGTGTAATTGACCGAGTTTTCGCAGACAACAGGCAAAGAAGGTTATTTAAGAATAGAAACTCACCTTGCCATATCCGGCATGGCGGTGATGACTTCGCATGGATAATGGTTGAGGGCACTCATCTTCGAGAGCCTCAGGCCGCATGCCGTCATTCGCCGGCTAGTGGACTGAGACACACAGCGACTTCCATTGAGTCGCCGGGCGAGGATAGGAAAAAGTATCGTGACGCTGTGCTGCTCACAGCCCCGTTTGGCCCGACTGACGCAGACGGGCCGAGTGGTTGATGTCAGAACAATGCACACCTCAGCTCTGTACCGCCGACCTCTGCATGTTCATGCGACGACGATGCGTCTGTACTCGTTCCTGAGACGTGCGGTACTCGTACCTGCAACGGTGTGCTCTCGTTCCTGACGGCTGAATTCGTTCCTGCATTGCGGATCAACGACAAGGCTCGAATCGACCTGCTCAGAGCTTCGTATCAACAGATGAGGCCGAAGTACAATTTTCAGCAAGGTACAACCTCGACGAAAAAAAAGGAGACCGAGCGTGTCGACAGATGAGGCTCTCGGCTTGACTCGATCCTCCTCGGATTCATCAGATAGGGCTGTAGTTTCGACTCCATTCTCCTTGCGATCAACAAGCAAGGCTTCTAAACTTGACTCGATTTCCACTCGTGATCAACACGTAGGGCTCTCGCCTTGACTCGATTCTGCTCAAGATCTGCAGCGAGATACGCTCTGTTTCCAATATCCCACTCGCCACCTGGGCCCGCTCCCCAGCGCAATAAGGCGCACCCACTCGCGATACATCGTCGGAATATTATCGTCTCTTCACACCGCTGCGGCAGGAAATGACTGGACTCCATGTCGAACATTCTCGGTGCGCGGTCCATGGCGCCTGGCGTCATGAAAGGCCATCCCTGGCAAATTGAACAGGGTCGGCAGGGGGGACAGACACACGAGGGCGGTCAGGCACAAAGAAAGAGACCTCACGCGGGCCAGAAACAGGCGGCCCTTACGCGCGCTGGACTTCAGTACAGCCACCGCCGCTCAACCGTCAGTCGGCCGGCGGGACGACGTTGATTTGTCGCGCCCGCGCTAGCTCCGTAGCACCGGCTGCTGCCTCGTGGTTTTGTGACGGACATCTGAGATGACAATCTGTCGACGGTTCGGGAAGGCTGGCTCTGATGGGCTCCCGCTCGCGTCAGTTGCTTCCCCCCCAGGGCTGGAAAAGAAGCACATGGGTATGGTTGATGACCCCCGGCACAGAGGCCAAAAATGGACACGAGAAACTGTTGTTTCAGCCAACCAGAATCAGAAAGGAGCCTTGCAACTCCGATCTCCCAGCCCCTTGCAGAATGCTAGGAGGCACGTTCAAACAACACCGAAAAGCCAAGAGACCCTTGGAAAAGCAGCGACCCGTTGCTGAACCCAGACACACGGCGGAGAGAGGAAAACGGGGAGGGGGGAGACGGGTTCCAAAGCCTTCGGAGGAAATGCAACAAGGCAATCCGGGAGAGAAAGAGATTCCCCAACAATTTGCTGTCTACTTGAGACGAAAGGCGAAGGCATCGCATCTTGTTTTGCCGGGGTGATCGAATTTAACGTTTTGTGTCTTTGAATTAGCCTTCTCCACCGTCCAACCAGCTCTGACTCGCTGCGCGATATGCAACCGCGGACAGGGCAGAGCTGCGCTAACGATGCACCGAGGTGAAGCTCCAGGTTAGCGGACCACCTCATCGCGAAAGCATTTCGAAAGACCTTCGGACGGAAGGGCTATGACAAAGAGCAATAACCTCAAACCTTGGCTCCAAGATCCGACCGGACGGCCTCCCAAAGTTGGCGGCACGTCGGCTGCCTCCGGAATTCAACTGAAGTGTGTATCGGAATTCTTGCCGATGGGGATCTCTCAATCTCAGCCTCAGGGGCAACATTGTACATCTGGACGGACTACTACGGACAACAGATTGATGCTATTATTGCGGATTACCAGGATGGCACGCGAGTCGGAGAAATAACAAAGGGAGATGACATGCCCCCAACCGTTGTACTCTACGGCAAATGGTTGCATGCCGTGTCAATGATTCAAGTAGAGCACAAACCACAAGCTCTATTGATGGTTTTGTTTTGGCAGCGGCAGCAGCAGATCCATACCGTGGACGGGTGGATCTTCACAAGAGGTCGGCCGTCAGCGTTCCCCTGCAACGACAACCACCCAGGTCCCTGGAGGGAACTTGTGTGAGTGCTGTGGTTCGAAAGCTCGGACGCCACGGGCCATGAACAGAGGCTTGAAACCATGTCTTGAGTGGCCGTCAGGTCCCTCTTCCTGATGTAACCCGGTTGGCAGCGCCGGCCGTTTCTGGTGTCGCGGGTTTGGTCTCGGAGTAGCTCACACACTGGTCGAGTGAGAGAGCTTCGCCTTCAGGACGGTCTCCACTTGCTGGGCTGCTGGCACGCTTACAACTGCACGTCGCCCGCCGCATCT
>JABGLZ010000367.1:0-93201 GCA_014705045.1 Colletotrichum theobromicola | reverse complement strand
GAGGCGGGGGAGCTGAGGGTTGGGTTGAGGGGGTTTGGTTGGTGGTTGGTGTGTGTCTTGGATATCGCGTGGTTGGTGAGGTTTTTTTTTTTGTACTTGTGTTTGTTGATTGTCTTGAAATTGATTGGTTAGATGCTCTTGGTGGGTGGTAGGAGGTAGACGTTTTGGTGCATTTGGTGGTCTTGTTTTTGGCGTTGTGTTAGGGGTCGATACGCTCAATATGGTATCTGCGATCGTGGTATTGGAAGCTTGTGGTTTGCAGGCATCAGGTTAGGCAGTACGACTGTCACTCTGGCATGTACGTTTCTGAGGAGCTGTCGAATCTTTCCGAAAGATAATCGTCTTGAGCAAGTACTGTTACTAATGCCCACAGAGTCTGATACCAAACGATGTCATCGAGCCTTTCTATATCGAGAAGCAACAGGAGCAAACAAGGTATTATTTGAAACCTCATTGAGATCGTGTGTTGAACTCGTTAATATTACATAGGTAAGCGTTCACCGGCATTTACAGATGAATTGTGTCTAGGGATTCGGTGTTTCCCGCTCTCGACTTGATCGAACGGTGTTTTCATACCTTGCTTCTTCAGCAGCCCATGAGATCAGGGACCTTGTACTTTGTTCATGATCTGGGTTGGAACCTGTGTCTATAAATTGTCAATACGTCGGAAGAAGTGCTGGAAGACGCTCTTAGTGACCTAGACGAGGCGATTGCGATAGTACACTTAGGTCATGGTTGTTTCTTGAGCAGACTTAGAATCTTGATGGATGTGACAAACGAGCAGTACCACGAAAACTACGACACCACTTGTCTGTGCTGCTGTCGAATTGCTATCAAAGCTCATTTATAGGAGACGATGACACATGGTAGACGTGATGACTGCTGGGTGAGTGAGTTATAAGCCAGGTCGTCCACGCGGAATCTGACGTTCTGTTCTACAATTCGGACGATCAATCATCGTCTGAGTCATTTGATGGCTCATATGGGCACTTGTCAATGTATGGCTATGTTTCAAGACATGGAGCCGAAGAAGGCACGAGATAGCTTGATGGAAGCCCAGGCAGTCCGTTGGGTATACCAAGCTACTAATCTTGCGATGACGATGGAGAACATTGGCTGTTTTTAGAATGAACTCTGCCAGAAGAAAATGATGAGCGCTTCAACATTGTGTCAGTGGACTGGGTGGCTCTCACCGGTTTCAATTACTCCGATAAATGAAGGGATTAACGTTTGTTTGTAAATTTCTCCTCGATCAATCCTATAATACCTCAAAGCGTCTAGAACACCCCGAAAGGCCTGAAGCGAGTCTTGAGACGTGACAGGACGGGCTGCATTATCACCCTATGAAGGAACCGACGGCATCCTCCTTCGTTTTGTCCATATCCTCCGGCATAATGGCGCCCAATTGGCCATCGCCAGCTGAAAGGGTAAGCAGGGTCTTAACCACCAGTGGCGCCCTTGTGCTTCACCATCGCGGCTAGGGTGGGCAGGTTGTCGTGGGTCTTTTAAGCCGAAAACTTGCCGTCGTCCTCCTCCGTCCGTTAGCTTTGTCTTTCATCCTCTCATTGATGTTTGGTTCGAATTATCCCAGACAGAGATGCTACGAATTCAACTCAACTCACATCGCCGCTGTAGAGCCCTGGATTTCGCTTGTTTGACATTGTGTCGGTCATCTCATTCCAAAGTTGGGAAGCAGACGACATGACTCGATTCTCTTCGGTGGTGCTTTCGTGAGTTGCATGCTGAAAGCTTCTAGCTATTTAACCTACATGTTTTTCAACCTGATTAGAACCCATTAAAGTGATAGAACGTGACTATTGAAGCGCAGTCTTCGGCAGCACACTCCGTATCTTCACGAAAGCAACTAACGATTAGCCCTTGACGCTTCTCCCGCAGAGTCATGTGCCCTTCGAAGATTGGAATCGGCAGAGTAATGATCCTCGCGGAACTAGGTTGCATCTACGACTCACTTTCTAGCTCTGTACTGAATATTACCTGGTATACTCTACCAACGAAGCTATAAGAGACAGGCCAAGGGACATGTCCCCTCGATATGTCTTCGTATGCTTAGCTTCTCAGAGATCAGACCTACATACCTCACAATTCAATATTGTGGATGTGGCTCACAAAATCTGCATCTTAACTAAAGTAAGGAGATATTATCGCATTACTTATGGCGGTAGCCAAGAATCTTTCATCGTGTGGGCCCGCAACTTTACCGCCGGCGGCTCAGGACATAGCTATTTGAACAGGATCATAGGCCGCACTTCTCGAGTCTTCGCAACAGCGATTTAGTGCATCCGATCGGGATAGAGGTTTAAAGAATCTGCAGAGCTCGCAATAAATGCGGAATGATGCAGATTATGAATCATATTGCCTTTACACCTACATGCACCCAACTTGCTCGTTCGCAGCTGAGTATTCAGCGTTATATCATCGCAATGATAGGGGAAGAAGACATGAACGAGACATATTATCTCGGCCGACCTAGTCCCCTCCAACTATTGGATGCACTCGACACTCGCCCACGTTTCTTTACTTGCGCATACCTCCTAGGAGACTTTGAGCGTCTCAAAATCCGAGCATTAGCCATCAAGGACATTGAACCACCTCTCCTAGTTGTTGCGGCTGGCATTATAGCCATGTCCGTAACAGTAACAAAGCTATCCGCGACTCAAGGCAACTTCCGAGGAGTCCTGGGGTACGTTAAGAGTCTAGAATTCACATCAAGTGTGGTGAAATTTGTGTCACTCTTTGCATGTTTACTCCGCAGAGACAAAAGTTGTGGACGACGAAGCTCTCCAGACCAGCACGGATGTTAACCTGACCTGCCTGAAAGCTATTGAAACATGCCTATACGCTTCCCTCGAAACTTGCCCACGGTCCGAGATTTGTTCAACAGGTCGAGATGATCGTTCAGTCGACGCCTTGGGCTGTCATGCCCGTGTCTGTACGTGGGCAATGCTAGCTCCGTAGAAGCCAAGTTGATTGCAACTATAGATGCGAGGCTCTCCCCAGGCTCAAAATGATCTTAAGTAAGCGGAAATTACCTTGGATACGGATCCGCGACTGAATATCATGCCGTATACAACCGTGACTACGCTGGAAGACAACAGCCGAAGGTCACACCCCCCTCGACCTCCATTTGAGACTCCGCCTCGTGTTGATGACGAAACCAAGGATGGCATCGCCTCCAGCATAACTTTCGGCTCAATATGCAATTCTCGCTGAAAGACACGGACATATTCAATTGGCTTGGCTATCATTTTCTATTATGATTGGCGTTTCATAGGTCTTTTCCTAATAGTAACAGCGGCTCAAGGCATTGCCTCATAAAATCGGCTCCTGTGACTGAGCTTGAGAAACCTGACTCGTCACATTATTCTCGGAATTTCAATATAAAGGTGTTTTCGTTGGCAATCCCACTGTCCAAGCCGAGGCGATAGTCCGATTATTGCGTATCGGTGTCAAATCGGGAGGCTGTCTCCTGCTGGTGCAAGGGAGGCTGTATGTTGGAGTGTGCAAGGCAGGTTGCACATTGGGAGCCTATAATAGCATCTTGTCTGTCATCTCTATCAATCACTTATTCCATATAACTGAATCACGAGATTCGGTCGTGATTCACACTCTTGAAACAACTGAATGTGCCGGACTGTGTAGCTGACACCTGACAGGGGCCGAGAACCCCAATCCATCTTGATCGACCTAGAGTCATCTCTAGTGCTCCTTTCATCAACAGTCCTGCTCTGGTGATGTCAAGGTAGCATATAAGACCGGCCCCGTCCACAAACAGCAAGAGGAAGACGGGCAAAGATGATGTGGAAAGACTAGTGTCGTTTTGCGAACGAAAACTTGTTTCGCTCCAAAGCTTGAAAACTAGAGCATAGAGGCGAGCGAGAGACCGCTGGACCCACGCTAATGACAACGTACAAGTATGAACGCAAATACGCCTGGCATGATCGGCAATACCCACGCCGGTAGAACCAGGTCTGCTAGACGCCTCTGGAAAAGCCCATTTGACTTTCAAAAGCTTCAGCCTGGTCCCGCGATGCTGAAAGAAAGCGAGTAATCACCTAGGGCTCTCTGGGTGCCATCCTCGTCTCCTACCCGCTCGTCATTAGCCAATACCCATCAGACCTCACCCGCCGCAACGTCATTAAGGCAGCCTAACTCCGTTCCCATTCCGGCCCCGTGGGGCGGCGTTCCCTATGCTAAGCTATCTAAACCTATCTACCTATCTACGAAAAAGAAACACCAGGTTTTGCATCGTGACAAGCCATGCCGGGCCATGTTCGAAACTTCTGTTCATCCGCTGCTTCAATGCCCCCCAGGTGAGCATCCCCACCAATTACTCCCAGAGACCCGCTCCTCTCTCTCAGTGGGCCCCCTCTCGCGTCTGCCGAACCCTCACAACCCATAACGCTGGCTTCGCCGGTATGCTGGTGCTCGCCATGGACCCGAAATCCTCCCATCACTCAAAAAAAACCGCCTTTCATGTTTCACGTCGACAAAGTCTCTCTTTCGTCATGTTGTGCGATGTCTCTTGCTGCCCAATTACAAGCCTTTTTTTGCTCCCTTGATATGTTCAGCCTCTTCAAACGCGTGCGTCGTCATCACTTCATAAGACGCCAGTGGTATTTTCCTCCCCAAGTCATATCATTGGAAACTCGCTCATAATGGACCCTTTTTTGTTCTTATTTCTCGCTCCGTCATGTGGAATAGTACTGGCGGAGTGCCTGCTGATCCTGCGGTTGCATCTGGTTCACAAAGTCGTTAAACTGGGGAATCAGCTGTCGGTAGATGTTGATGACCTGTTCATGTTAGTGTTGTTCATACGAGAGAGACGGCAGCGAGCTCACCTTCTGGAAGTGTTCATGCAACTCATGTTTGATGGGGTTCTTCAGGTTGATGTCTCTGTACCGCGCAATGGCAACAAAGAACTGGGGGAGCGCCTTTTCCATGGACTGAGGGTTCTGGCCGACGACCATGGTGAAGCCCTTGAAGGCGGTGGCCTTCTCCTCGAGGAACTCCACGTGCTCCATGGCTGTGAGGAAGTCCTCGGCAAAAGTGGGTAGCATGGGGCCCATGATCTCGTAGTTGTGCAGTCCAAGACGGCCGAGGGCAATAGCCGCGTTCTCGGAGACTGCTGCCTGAACCCCGGGGTTGGAGATGATTTCTACGAACCGCTGGAGAAGCTCGGGAACGAAGGGAGAAATGTTCTTGCTGTTCGTCATGACGATCTCACCAGCGGACCAGCAGGCGTTGTTAACCACGCTGAAGCCGCTGTCGATCTCTTCGTCGAGGATGTTATCCAGATCGAGCTGCTTAAGCAGGATGGGGAATATCGAAGGAAGGTAGTTCTCGAGCTGCGGGAACACGTATCTCGCGCAGTCACCGAGCAGGGCATACGCCGACTGCCGGACGTCGTCCTGGGGGTCCTCCAGGCAGAAGCTGAGGAGCTCAAAGAAGGTCTTCTCGGTCGACCGGACCAGCTCTTGCTTCTTTTCCTCATCCAGTGACTGAATGACGGCACTCAGGAGGTCCAAGCTCGTGACGAGGAAGTCTTTGTCGGGGGAGTCGAGCGAGGGGTTGTTGGTCGCATTCATGCTCTGCTCCAGGTTGACGTGGATGATGTTGACACATCTCGTGAAGATTGGCTGCGCGTACGGGGTGAAGGCCGACCCGAGCGCCATGGCAACGTACGACAGACACTCTAGCAGGGGGAACAGCTCTCGGGAATCGTCGCTGACCTTTTGGTAGCGGTCGATGAGGGCGGGCATCAGCAGGTTCATCGCGTCGGGCTGGGCGATGACGGGGCCAATGTTCTCAGCCAGGGTCTGGACGCAGTCGTACAGAATGTACATGTTCCTGTCCTTGTACCGGGCGAAGCACTGCACGAACTGGCGCAGGATCGGTATGCAGTACGGCTCGAGGACCTTACCCGACTTCTCCTCGAGGTTGGCAAAGGCACTAGCCGCGGCCTCCTGCACCTTCTTGTTCTTGTCGAGCATCTTGCGTAGAATGCCGTCCATGAGCGGTTCAAAGTAGGTGGACTTTTGCTGGGGGTCCTGCAGGTTGGCGGCCCACTGGGAGTAACGGCCGAGCGTCCAGCAGGTGATTTGCCTGACGATGGGCTCGTTGTCCTCGAGGAGGGACAGGAGATAGGGGACGAGCTCGGGAAGGTGAGGGGTAACAGCGTTAATGGTACCCTCGGCCACGGCTCCGAGAGCGAGCACGGCAGCCTCGCGGTACTGCCACTCTTCGTGCTTGAGGTTGCTCGTGAGGTACGGCAGGATGGCGGTGAAGACGGGGTCGGAGAAGTCGCGCGCGAACACGTCGAGGGCTGCGGCGGAGCACTTGCGGATAGTCCAGCGCTCGTCGGGGTTCTCATCGCCGTCATCGAGGTCATCGATCTCGCCCTCCTCGAGGTCGTCGTCCATGCTCGAGAGCTTTTCGTAGGCGTTGCCGTTCTGGTTGGCATCCGCTCCGCCCTCGCCACCGTTGACGGCGCGCGAAGCCTGCTTCTTGGCGAACTTGGGCTTGATGTCTTCCGTGCGATCTTCCTCGTCCTCGTCGTCCGACGCACCGCCCAGCAGGGCGATATCTTCGCCGCTGTACACCATGCACTCCAACAGCACGGGGATGATCTTGTCCAGGTAGGGGGTTAGGGCGCGCCACAGGTCGTCGTGCTCGCCGACGGCCAGCCAGAACTCGGCAGCCTCGCAGGCCAGGTCCTCATCGTCGCTCTTTTGCTGCGTGATGATGTAGTCGACGAGGCCGGCAATGTGCGGCTGCAGCTTGTCGGGGCGGGTCTCGACGAGCTGGACAAAGGCGTGGCACACCTGGCGGCGCACGTCGGGGTTCTGGTCGCTGCTCAGCACAAACAGGTGGGACAGTAGGCTGTCAATGTTGTTGAGCATGGCCTGAGACTTGCGCGGAGTGAAGACGTTGATGGCGGTCAGCGCCTGAGCGCGGACCTTGGGCAGCGGGTTCTTGGTGGCCTCGATGAACTTGGGAAGCAGGAAGTTGAGGGGCCGCTGTCCGTTGTGCTCACGCTCCAACACCTTAACGTTGTCCTCGCAAATCTTGGCCATGGCGGACATGGCACCCTCCTGGGCCTCGTTGGAGACCTGGCCGTTCTCGTTGGTGATGAGGCTGAGGAGTTGGGGGAGCAGTTCGGGCCAGCTCAGGACGCCACCCCTTCTGACGATCTCGGTCGCAATGTTACCAGCAAAGTTGCGAATCTGCGAGTTCTTGTCCTGGATGCCCATGGGAACGGCCATCTTGACGAGGGCGAGGCTGCTCTCGGGGATCTGCTTGTAGCTAGAGCGCACATTGTTCTTCAGCATCATTGCGGCGGCGCACCGCACGGTGTGATAGTCCTGGGCGGAGCATTGTACGCCGGAGGGGGGGTCGGGGCTGGAGAAGAGATAGGCGAGGTAGTTGTTGATGTCAGGAGAGGACTTTGCCTGGGTGAGCATCTGCGCATTTTCAGTCAGCAAGGTCGACAACGGGCAGGCGTCGGGGCAATTGGGGGGAGGAGGCTCACCAGGTCTGCCTGCTTCTGCGCATTCTTGTCGAAGCCGCTGAGCGAGTCCTTGAGGCAAGCGGCCAGCTGGCTCAAAGACTCTGGGGCCGGCTGCCAGGCCATGACTGGCGCCTTTGGGGATGTGTAGAGTCAAAGGACTGGGGAAGGGGATCGAAATCGGAGATCGGTCCGGCTTGCGATGTTGTGTTGGCGGGAGTTGAGAGAGCAGGGCGGGATCGCAGCGAGAGGGGCAGTCGTTGAAGTTGTTCGCTCGAGACACGGGCCAGGCGTAGGTAGGTAGACACAGCACGGCGGGCACGCAGTACCGAGCGAGGGCAGTGGGCGTTGACATTGGCGACGGGCTGGCGGATGGTGGGGTCACCCTGTCAGCTTTTTTTTCGCGATAACTATGGTGCGGCGGAGTAGCGGGCAAGGGAAGGGCCTTGTAGGCGGGCAGCACGTACGGAGTAGGTAGCTGCAGCAGTGCGGCGCGTGCTATTGGGCCAGTCTGGGGGGCAGAAAGGTACGGACAGGCCAGTGTTGCAGCGCTAGTGGTGCTGTACTGTGTCAGTGATCTGACCTTTTTTGGTGGCCGCAGCATGGGAGTCGAGAGAGGTACCTGGCAGAACAGCGGTGGGCGTAGCCTGTGACAAGTACCTTGTCTTAGGTAAGGAAGCCTCTCGCCAGCTACCGAAACTCACGTACCTTTACTTTTCGGCGTCTGTTCTCGGCTGGGGTACAGAGTACATGGCGACAATTCCAATGTCGGCTCAATGAATGAGAAGGTCTGTGGCCAAGGCAAAAAGCAGCAGCAAAGAAATCATGCTAAATTTAGCCGTGCTTCTTGCCGCTCAGAGAGCCTGGAAGGCGGAAGAGGTCTGCAGCAGACAAAAGTCTAATGTGGTAGTAGCAGTGGTGGTTGTGGTGGTGGTGGTGGTGGTGCTGCTGCTGCTGTGAATTGCTAGTGGTAAGGCAAGGTCCGTAGTGACTTTTGCCTCTCCCCCGCCCCAATCAAAAATATTTGCCCGTAGCCTCTTCCTCGTTGGTACTTGCCGATTGCTACTGAGTACTGACATGTTGAATCCAGCGTTGTGTTCCGGGTGCAGCAGCGAGGTGGGATGCAGTGGGAAGCCCGGCTGGGGTTGGGGTTTTGGGCTGGGGTCCATGAGGATCCATGAAGGAGGCATGCCCACTGCCCATGAGCCGACTGATTGATTGATTGCTGCCCACTCTGTGGCAGTGAAGAGTGGGAGGAGGAGGAGAAGGCCGCCGATGCATGGCGACGGACTGGAGCAGAGAGAGGAGACGGTTGGATGGGAACCAGGAAAAACCTGAGAAAGGGCGGAAATGGGAGGACACACCACCTTACACTTGCCCACCATCACACTGTACCAGAGTACCAGTATCCGTATCCGTAACCAGCCAGTACCAAGTTCAACAAGTGCAAGTGCAGCCACCGTTCGACGGCGACCTCAACGTCCTACGCCTACGCCTACGCCTACGTCCCCCTTCCCGCCGCGCGTGTGTCAGTCTGGCCAGTCCGCCCGTCCTTCCACTTTCGCTAGCGTTGATGCACTGCGCCAGTGTGAAAGAGGTGAGGTGTGGTCTGCTGAGGTGCGCTGCTTCCCACGCACATGCACATGCACACCCACCCGTCTGCTGCTGCTGCTGCTGCTGCTGCCAACCACCAAAATTTTGAATCCAATGCCTGCCTGCCTGCCTGCCTGCCTGCCTGCCTGCCTGCCCCAAGCTCGCCGTTCTGAAGACATGGCCCGTGCTTCCTCTCTACCCCTCGTTCCTCCTTCGTTGTTGTTCGAACGGGTAACATTTTTTTTATCGATAACGCCCAAAAGGCAAAATGGGCAAACCTTTTTTGCCTCTTGTCGCCTGCGACCCCGACCCTGACCCCGACAAGCAGGAATGACCCCGCCAGGGTTCACTACCTAAGGTAGGTTTTTATCTCAGACAGTGGATCTCCGCCTGCTCTTGCCGTTTCGCACTGGACTCCGAGCAGAAGCTTTCCAGAGACGCTCTTCCCTCCCTTCTGGAATCCCATTCTTCCCGCCTGCCATTGTTCGAATCCCGTCGAGACAGGACGACCATGGAAAACATGCCAGCTGGAATGCCCGCCGCACAATTGTCCCATGCCCTGCCTAACTGCCCTGCAACAACACCGGCGCCCAGCCAGCCCAACCGGTTCTGTCCTGCATCTCGCAATGGATCTTGGATGTTGCCAAAATGCAGTGAGACTCCACTGCGTTGCACAACCAGCGGCGCGAGCAAGCTACACGCACCCACAGTGACATAGACCGCCATCAGACTGTCGTCAACATTGCTTCTTCCGTCGCCTCCGGGCACATCACAGTCCACCAAGAGAGCCCGCGAGGCGTGCACCACGCAGCAAAACCTCCTCAAGGGGGCGAGGATCAAACCCATGGGTCCCATCGGCCTGACGCCGCCAGGGGTTCCCGCCCCAGAGACTCTCTCGACTAGGCCAGAGTTGCTGCGGGCGGATGCTTCTGGACTCAGGACCGAACAGACAGACTCATGCTTTGCTCCCTCGCCCGAGTCATCAACTCTCAGAAGCAGCCCTCCGGCGGTGTCGAGAAGAGAGTAGAAAAAAGCTGTGTGCGGTCCTCGCAGAAGCAGTTCCCAGGTTCAAGGTATTACGTGCAGATCCTGTGACTTGTCAGAGCGTATTTTCCGCAAACATGAGCCGAACTTCTGCCACGAAACGGGACCAAACACGGCCATGTGGCCCGCAGAGAAGAACGGATGACCGCGTTTCCTTTTTGACATGCGCCGCGTCCTAGCCTTATTTGCCTTTGAAGGCAAACACTTTCCAGAAGACGTCAAAACGTGGGCACGGGATGGGCCATGACATTAAGCCGCAGTCCAAGCCACGAGTCCTGGGTTTTTGTATATTTCATCATGACTCTGGGACAGCAAAGTACCGTGACACCTGCGTGATATCGATGTCCATAACGTTCAAATCATAAGCCATGCCATACGGCCTTAGGTGCTAGGACAATGGCCGTAGTCCCACGCCTGACGGACGGCCCGAGGCCACATGTCTTGCCCGCCCCCTTCCATCGGTCCGCCGAGACAAACTCACGAGCCCGGCACGCCGCATGTCGCCCCGCCAGCCTCCGTGTGACCGCCGCCCTCCGCTTCGGGAATGTGCAACCAGCATTTCATCTGCTTTGGGGCGAGGCCTTCTCCAATGCAGCGCTTGCAATCAGAGATAATATACCTGTACAACCGCCTCCTTGATGTCCTCATCCCCTCCCTTACCACAGGATGCGTGCATCCGAACCACAACACCTCAGGCCACCCCGTTGACGGGTGCCTGGCCCTTGAGCCTCGCCGTGACGACGTCGACGACGGCGCGAAACGCTTCCATCTCTTCCTCGACGGAAAGCGCCATGGCCGTTCCGCCTAGGTTCACGGAGCAGCCGACGTAGACGGGCATGTCGGCCCGCTTGGCGAGGAGCTTCGCCATTCGGGTAGCAAACTCGACGGTCGACTCTACCGAGTAGATGGCTGTTGAAAGAGGCTGGGCGGGGTCAAGTCTCTGCGGGTGGTCAGTGAGTGGTCAGGAGGGTTTAGTAGAAGACGTACTTACGTTGGGGAGGGCATAGACGAAGGATCCCAGAGCCGCAGTCGATGAGGGCTCGTCTTGAGTCGTTGACGTGAGGAACAGAGTGGCCGTTTTGGCCCTGACGGTAAGGTGGATGTGGATGCGGGTGTCCAGGGACCGCGGAAGGGGTATGGAGAGCTGAGTGACGCTACTTGCTGCCATTTTTTTTTGGTTGCGTTCTCGTGGTTTCGAGGTGACGGCCGTTCGTTGAGTGAACGAGTGAGGTTGGTGATGTAAACGCTGATGAATGTGAGTGGGCGACACCATGTGCATTCGCGGCGTTGCACTGTACGTCGACTGTGATCAACACCACTGCCTATTGAAGAGATGAAGTCGTCAGTCGGCTTGTCAACATCACATTTTGAGAAAGCGGATAAGTAAGAAATCAAATTATATGGGTAGCTAGCGCCGCAAGCCTTGCGTAAGTTGTGATGATACAATTCTCTCATGTAGTGCTGCTGCGACCAGAAACCGCCAACTTGTCTGATCGTGACAATATAGGAAGCTCTGCGTCGAGCATCCATCACATACGACCATACCCACTGGAGAACTCGGGATCCCGTCCGCTCTCCCATAGATAAGCCAGTGAGGGCCGGAGTAGTAGTCAGGTCGGTGACGACTGGCGGATGCCCGGTGTTGTATGTTTTTGCCCTCCGTTTTGCCCCTGAGCCTGGTGTGATGTTCTCTTTTAATTATGGTTTTGCCGTGTCGACTGATCACGATATACCGGGAAACGCTTTGATAGTTACGCCTCCCATCTATATTGTGGTTGTTTATTTCTATATGCTTTTATATAATGCAGTCCCACTTGGCCTACAGCGTCTCGAGCTCCCCACTTCACTGGGGCCTTGGAGCGTCCTCGTCGGTTTGCTCTTCAGCCGTCTCAGCCTCTTCAGACTCCGTTTGCTCAACCTCCTCCACCACCTCCTTCACAGAAGACTTCTTCGGTATCCTGCTAAACACGGCCAAAAAGCCACCTCCAACAACGAGGGAGCCGACCTTGGGCCTGCAGACAAACCCCCTCGCCGCGGGCCCCGTCTCCCCAGCCCGCTCAAACTTCCGGATGCCCACGGCCTTGACCTCCCAGTTCCTTCCGCCGAGGGCATCCTTGAACCCGGAATCGCTGTTCGACGTCGACGTGGGCAGCTCGACGACGCGGTCCAGGACCAGCGGCTGGCCCGTCTCCTTGGACCACATCTCGAACTCGAGAATCTGCGTGATGGAGGGGTAGAACACGACCATCTTCCCGCCGGGCTGCAGCGCCTGCACCGCGACGTCCGCGTGCTCCTGCGACGCCGGCAGGTCCAGGACGACGTGCGCGAGGAACGGCTCGCCGCCCTTCTCGGCGAGGCGGGCGGAGAGGTACGACCGGATCGTGCTAACGTGGAAGTCGACGTCGGAGAGGTACAGGCCGCGTCGGAAGCGCCTGACGAGCCCGTGGGCCATGCGGCTCGACGTCGGGTTGACGTCCAGGGTGTGCAGGATCGCGCGGCGGCTGGCGGCGTGCGCCTTGTGCATCTCGACCAGTTCCGAATCAGCCAGCTGCAGCGCGTGCGGCGAGTGCGCAAACTCCGGTGCGTCATCGTCCGTCGCGGGTTTCCGCGGGAGCGTGTTTCTCGTGTACTCTGCCGTGCACAGCGCCTCCCGCAGCTTCGGCGGCACGGGCGGGTTCGCGCCGTGGATCGCCCGCGCGAGGTGCAGCGTCAGCGCGCCCATGCCGGTGCCGGCCTCGAAGATCTCCACCGGCGGGCCGTCGTCAAAGTCCGGGTCCTCGCCGGGCGAGGGCAGGTTGATATCGAGGAAGGAGACGATCAGGTTGGCGTCCTGGGGGTAGATCTAACCCTGCACCCGTCAGTCCGCGATTTTCTTGGCGCTATGCGATCAAGAGGGGCGTTTCTCGTACCGGCGTCGCGACCCGTGGGGAGTTCGAGACGTATTGCGCCAGGGTGACCCGTTGCAGCCGCACATCACGGTCGGTGGTGTCCTTGAGGGCGTCGGTGAAGCTCTTGCCGATGACGTCTGAGCCGTTGAGCCTTGCGCCGTAGCTGAGTTTGATCTTACTGTCCTTGCGCAGGGGAGGGGAGAGGTGGTATTTGGCTTCGCGGTCGCCGCGCTGGCGGACGACGATTACATCGTGTTCTAGGGGATATTAGAGGATGTTTGAATGGTCGAGGGTGTTAGCTACCTTGGATCACCCGGCCAGAGCTGGCGTACCGGCACAATGGTCGATTGAGGTGTCTCGGAAGACTCAATGGCCAAATTCTGGGTGGCATTGTGGAAGTTCGATTCTTGAAAGTCGAGAACGAGGTCCCGGAAATCTTGCGCGACTGAAGTGGGATGTACTCGTTTAGAAAGATAAGCTCCATAAATGCATTTTGCGCTATGTCTAACAAGCAATAATTCCATACACACAACCAGCACCTCGAATCTCGCATACTCTATTCTTGACCTCCTGTCATGCTCACGTCCGACCCAGGCGAATTGATTGACAATCTGTTGATTGGCAAATCCGGTTCGGCATCGTCCCAGAACTCCTCGCCGTGCATTGTGCATGCCCAGCAACGAGGGACACCTCGGCACTTCTTTCTGCCCCAAAAATCACACGGCTTGCCAAGTTCCAGCGTCAGTCGATAATTAGTGAAAATGTCTTGCCGTGCTGCTTCTCGTCTCCCATTATTGCGCTCCATCCGCTCGTAATGCGCCTTTCGTCGCGCTTGCCATCTCCCGCGCATGTTGATTCTGCCACGCTGCTCCTCTTCCAATTGTTGCTTTCGTTCCTTCCATGAATTGACATCCTCCGGCTCGGTGCCGAAGTATATTATAAGGGAGTCCGCTGGGTCAAGAAGCAAGCAGACGGCGTCGATGATGTCGTTCTCAGAAGGTTCTTGCTGTGGACGGCCGGCCTCGTAGGAAATGCTGGATGCGACAGAAACGGCAAACTTCATCGCCGACTCTGCGGGGTGTTGCTTGATGGCTTCTCCCCAGAGAGAATCATCATCTGGACCAAACTGGCTGGTATGGTTAAGGTAAAAGACGTGCATGACGTCCCACCGCTGATACGCCATCGCGAGCTCTATAGCATTGATGAATCTGAGATTTTGTGGACTGCCGGTAGCGTCAAGACCAGGAGTAATATAGAAACATTTTTGATAGGCACTGACTCCGTTCCTGAGAAGCCAGCGGACGGTCTCTGAGTGCCCCACAGTGGCGGCTACATGGATAGCACCGAGCTCTCGAAAAGCCGCGTTTGCTCGCACCTTTTTGTGTCGGCGAGGGTCCTTGGTGATATTGTCGAATCTGGCAATCTCTTCACGTATGTTCTTGATCTCCAAGCGCTTGTTCTCGATCTTTTCTTCTGCTTCATCTTTCCATCCCGGCGGCTTCACCTCGGGATATTTTTTGTAGTTGAGCATGCTTTTGGCGCGTTGCAGCTTCCGGATGTCCTTTTGGAGACGCGGCACCCTTGCGTTCCGTCTCTTAACGAGTGCCTGCTTGTGAAGCCAATTCCTCGTCAGCTCCTTTTGGTTCTTGACCATAGCTCGGAGGTCTTGGCCGCAGACTCGGAGGAGCTCGAGTGCTGCAAGGTTGCCGATTTCGGCAGAGTGGACGAGGGCTTCGTGTCGCTTCTTCTTGGCGGCTGCCTTATAAAGCGCGGGCGTCGCGAATTCATTTAGATGGTGGCTCATCCGAGCGAGGGAAGCAAGGTCCCGGATATTTCGGACATTTTCCAAGACGAGCAAGAGCAGCTCGTTGGGAAGGCCTTCAAGCGTTGCCATTGCGGCGTCGATATTCGTGCCTTTGCATGAGGATGTTTGATTCTTCCCCCCTTGCGTTGGGGCCAAGACCTTCGTGCGGTTAGAGGATCTGTTGGTGAAAGCGTGGCAGTGGCAAAGTTGAAGAGGAGAGTGGGCAAAGAAACAAAAGGTTGAGGTGATGAAAGTTGGGGATCGTAGAGGCAACCGAGGATGAAGGAAAGAAAGGCCATTTCCAAAATTGCAACTACATGATTGCGTTTTTGGGCGTTTCCGAACAATGCTAGCTGGGCTAGCAAGTGCGTCATGAAGAGGAAGGGGTAACTAAGGAAGTCACGCAAGGGCGGTCAAGGTTAGATGGGAAGGTGACAAAGCTTCCAGACTGCTCGGTTGACGAACCTGCCGCCCAGCCTGGAAGGCAGAATGTTGTAGAAACTGGATAGCAGGAAGTCACTTCCGCGGACGATCCTCTCCTTTGCCCCAACTTCACCCTACGCAGCAGTCGCTTCGCTCGCATCATTGCAGTATCCAAGAGTCTGCCTCCGAGCCTTAGGAGAACACGCTCGCCTGGCGCAGCAAGAGTATCCCGGATGGAAGGCAATAGTCTGTCGTTCCTTTCCAATACGAGCAAAGGCTCACGATCCTCAGAGAATAGTTCGCTCCCGTATTTTCCATCCAAGTGCGCATGCTTACGAAGAAGGTGATTAGACATCTTTTCAGAAGAACAAGTACTATAGGAAGCAGGAGAAGGAGGGTTTCAAGAGGTTTGAGGCGGACGTGAAGAAGAGAGGAGAAGAAGAGAAGAGAGATAGAGAAAGAAGCTGCTCTGGAAGAGATTGAGAAGTATAGGAAGCAGCAAAAGGAGGATCTGAAGAGGTATTACAAGGGCTTGAAGAGGTGGAACTTCCCGTATGTGTCATAAAGGAGAATGTCGACGCAGAGAACAAGGCAGCCCGGGCCCAGGACGAAACGTTTGATAGCATGGCTATGGTCGAATGCAAGATGAAGGGGACTTACATCGGCAACGATGCCAACGCCAACGCCAACGCCGCGGTGTCGCGAGGAGTCTCGTCAGGCAGAGGCTGCAGCTGAGGACTAGGTTGACGTCTCGGGAACGGACTTGCACGTTGCGGTCCACGAAACATCTGTTATCCGGAGATTAATCGAGTGTCTGAAAGGGGATTGCAAAGCGTCTGGCTGGTCTACAAGTTATAGTCAGACACCACAACCACAGTACATAACCTCACAAAGACCAAACATATCATCGTTAGAGGATAATATCGATTTCGCTACCAAAGATCGGGTGGGGGTATCTCATGCCATGCAACGCTAAAGGACAGTCCAGACATCATCCAACGCATTTTTTCTGCTCGTCATCGATCATGTCGTGCTTCATCATCTTTCTTTTTCCTTCCCACCATGGCCTTCTTTTAAAGCCGTCCCGCGCGCTTCTTTTCTTCGGTTTGTCTCCCCAGTCGAATTGAATAAAATATGTCCCAGACAAAACGAAGAAAATAAAGAATGTGAAGCGCGAACGGCCCTGCCAATCCAGATTATGTTTCCCTAGTTCCGTGTTTTTCCAAGAAAGAGATGTGTCGGTCAGTCCAGCGCTGCCTTTCCTTCCATTGCGTTTCCAAAATGTGTCCTATCGCAGATAAGGTAAAAGAATGAAATACATTAAATAGACAAATATAGTGTTGCCTTATTCGCTTTTGGGGGGTGTTGTGATAGGAGGAGGGGTTTGATGCCTCGGCGCAGCCAGACCGGCGGATACAGGAGGGTTTCGTGACCCTATACTATGAATTACAACTGTTGCCAGTGGTTTGTTGTAAGAGATGAAGAGATGGATAGTATGGGTACAACCGCGACCGATAGCCCAATCAAGGGATCGGGCGGGCCACGCAAACGCCGTCCTGTGTCTACCGGCTGCTTTGCTCTCGTGTGATGATATAGAAAAGTAAACACCAAAACGGTGCTTCAGATGGGCTTGCGCCCTCTTGAATCTTTGATGCGAGATCTTCCTCTTGTTCCGGAACCTGATAATGATGCCTTTTGGATAAGAAATCAGGGGTATGTAGGATAGGAAACGAGGGCTATGAAACGCTGAAATAAAACAAAGAAATCTCGTTAGATACTCGCAGTACGGGCCCTCTCCGGGACTCGTGCGTAGCAGACCATGAGCTTGAAGCTGGTGCGCCACTCCTCACACTCGGCAAGCAGGGCACGATCGCCCCAGATGCTGCGGCTGACGGCGGTCCCCGCGGCGCTCTCGTAGCATCGGCTGTACCACCATCGCCCGACCTTGGCGACCATTTTGGTGATGTTCTCGTCCGCAGAGTCGCCGTCATCGTTCATCATCTCGGCCAGGCTGCGGACCTCCTTGGGCTTGCGGGTCACCGGGGGCTTGCTGCCGTTTTCGGTCCGAGGGACGACACTCGCCACGGGCACGCCGACGCGGCAGGTCTTGACGTCGGTGAAGCCCTTGCGGCCGAGGAGGCGGAGGATCAGGTCCGAGCTGGAGCTGATGTGGATCTCGGGGTTGCGCTCGTGGATGCGCTCCTTGAGCCGGCGGATGGTGCGGCGCCCGCGGTTGCCCATGTTGTTGAGGTCGACATCGAGGATCGAGAGCTCAATGTAACCGCCTGGCTTGAGAACGCGGCGGGCCTCGGAGATGATGTTGCGGTAGTGGGACTCCGGAGCGGCGGCGGGGAAACGGAAGACGACCGACGTGAAGGACTCTGGGCCGAAGGGGAACTTGGCGGTGTGGGAGAGGTACTGAATTTGGTGGTGGTTAGGCGGGCTCAGAGGAAAGCTGGAGGAGTTTTTGTGTTCGTCGGGGAGAGGCGCCCGTGGAGAGAGGTTGAAAAAGGTCGCGGCCGGGTATGTCTCTGCTGCATAAAAGGACCAGTCGTCGTTACCGAGACCGTCAACGACGAGGATGGAGTGGCGCTTGAGGGAGCCGACGACGGGGACGAGCTGGTCACGCGCCGGGGAGAAGAGGACGTGCCCAAAGGAGAGCCACTTGGACACCGTCATGGAGCCGACGCGGAGGTTCACCTGTGAGAGAGGAGACTCGTCTTCCGAGGACTTGCAGCTGGACATGGACTGGCGAGATCTGCGGGAGGAATTGCTGCTCCGCTGGGAAGTGATTGTGGCTTTGCGGGCCAACTCGGTGCTCTCGCGGTCGATTGCGCTGGCGGGGACGTCGGCGATGGGGATCAAGGTCAGCGAGTTGGAGCTGGCTTCGGGTTTGAGCGCAAAGGCAGCTTTCAAGCGCTCAGTCATGTCGGCGCTGTAGACGCTCGACGAGGTCGCGGTGGCGTTTTCGACGGGCTTCTCAGCAGCCCTAGGAGGAACAATGGTGGGTGACTCCAGGGGTTTGAGGGAGCGCTTGGAGAGTCTGCCCTCGTGGCCTTCAAGGTGGAAGGGAATGCCCTTGGAGGAGGTTGCCGAAGGGGGAACTTCGCCGATGAGGTCGTTATACTCGTCCCAGATTTCATCTTCGACGAGAGGAGCATTGGGATCCGGGACGTAGGCAAGGGCGTCAGCCATGGTGTACATCCCGCCGCTGGACGAGGTGCTGGTGGTGCACTCGGAGTTCTTCCGGGGAGAGAAGGCGAGGAAGTCGCGGCCAATCTGGACCATCTCGGGCGTCTTGAGAGGAACAATGGACGAACGGGGGTCTGAGTTGGTCTCGACGCTGGTTGCGGTGGTGGCAGCGGACTCGCCGCGGGAAAGCTCCGGGGTAGACAGCTCCGGGGTTGGGCCAGAGGCGACAAAGTCGGGGTTGAAGCCTGCGTCGTCCGGCGGCATGCTCATGCTGATCCTGTTGAATGGGCGCGAGAAACTCCTTGACGACGTGTGCTCAGGTCGAGAGGTGACTACCTTTGGGATGCGTCCGACTTGAGGCAAACGGCTAGGGCGTTCCGCTGGCTTGGCGGCATTGGATTGAGAAGCCTGCGTCTTCATGGAGCGGATGGCAGGGATGGACGTCGAAGTCGGCTTGGCAGAGGCAGAGTTCCTGCGCGCTTGTGACGACTTTGTGGGCTGGGTGAGCCTCGACAGCGACTCTCTCCTTTGGTCCTGGCTTGTGGTGGACGCCCGTCGCTCCTTAACTGTCTCCTTAATCGGCGGTGGAGACGGCAGGTCAAAGACTGCTGCTTCGCGGAGAATCTCCTCAACGTCTGGCGGTCCAGAGTCTTCTTGCTCGGAGCCGTCCATCATCGTGTAAAAGGCAGCCGGTTTGTGCTGAACCACCTTGACGGTCGCAGTAACGGGAACGGGCTCTGGCTCCTTCTTGTTGGGCTGGCTCCGAGATCTGCTAAAGAGCCTCCACTTGCTTGGAGAGCGGGCTCGCTTGGTTAGCTTCTTGGGCGGCGTCGCGGTGGCTGCGGCGATGCGACCGCGTATGACTTCTCTGTGCTTCTCAAACTGGGAGTCGTCAGACAAGATGGTAGTGTCGTGGCTATCGATTGATGGTGCTGAGATGCCGGTTGTGTTGATGGGCTGCGGCAGCTTGAGAGGGCTTTGGTCGGGAGACGTCCTCAGCCGTTGAACGGACCTCCTGAAGGCCAAGGTGGATTTCATGGTGACGGCCTCAGAGTCGCTGCTGTCGGAAGGACGGCGGTGGCTGAGGGAGGGGTGAGGACCACGAGGGATAGCGGAGGGTGCGAGCCCGAATCGGCCAGTGCTGGAGGTGGTCGACGTCTCCGAGGCATACCCGAGGCTCTGGTTGCTCTCCGAACGAGGCAAGTCGACGCTATTGTTTCTATTCTCAATGACACTGCCGCCAGAGATGATGACGGGGTTCATGCGCTCCAGAAGAAAGGGATCGGTTGGCTGGTTGCTACTGAGACTGTCCTGGGACGAAGCAGGTCCCAAGCTGTTACGGGCCACGTTGTTGGACGAGCTGCCACTTCGTCGCCGAATCGCACCCATGCGTCCGTAGCCTTCGTGCCCAGTTCCGGCGGCAGGCCCCTTGCGTGCTGGCTTCTCCTTCTTGTCGACCTGAGTGACCTCAGGGGCCGTCTTGCGACGACCAAAAAAGGGAAAGCGACTGAACGCTGATGTGCCAGGGCTGGGAGTGCGAGTCGGGCGTTCCTTCTTCTTGTCAGAGGTTGCCGGGCGAGGAGCCGGTGTGGCTTCTCTACTAGCAGGCGGGCGTGACTGAGAAGGCTTTTCTGAGTACAGAGGCGTTGTAGACCTCGAAAGGACCTGCGGCTCTGGACGCCTGTCGTTGGCCAGGGACGCAGACGAGAGGTTGCTGTGAATGATGGGCAGCGGTCCAAACAACTGCGACTGTAGGTCAGGGGTGTTCTCCCTGCTGGGCCGGGCTGGCGGTGTCTGACGAGGCGAGGCACTTGGCATCAGACGCGGGGGAGATTGCACCGGAGACGGCGGGGTCATTATGGGCATGGCCGGCTCTCTAGCTGCCTTGGACGGGGACTCGTCATTGCCGGGGCTTTGTGTGAACTTCTGCGACGACTTGCGGGGCGGCGGGCTCGGGGGCAGGGGCGACAGCCTCTTCTTCTTGACAGACGATTTCCGCTCGACCTCCCGTACGGTGGAGTTTGACGACGAGGATGTAAGAGACTCGCGAACGGCGGCGAGACCTTGGGGGTCGGCGCTAAACGCATCCATCTCATTCGCGCTTCCGGCTCTTCTCCGGGTCACTGGTGGTCGGGTTACGGCCGGGCTCAACTGTCTCGTCCGGGGGGCAGGGATTCGCATCGGGGCCACCAGACCAGGTGACTGTGACGACATTGACGTGGGAGTTGTGTCTCGGCTGTACGGTCCTGAGCCGGGCGACTCGGAGAATCTCGTCGAGGGGCTGCCGCTGAACGCGCTCAACTGGCTGCTTGTTCCAGAAAACACGGGCGTCGGAGGCGGCAGGTCGTGAGTCGCCAGCCGGTGGAGGAAGTCGACGCTGGAGCCCTCGGAGGAAGTTGATGGCCGTCCGGTGTAGGTATAGTCTCTGTATCGATCTAATTCGGGGTAGATGGTGACGGGCTGCGCCTGGGTTTTGGGCAAGTCCACGATGTGGGCGATCCGGATTTCTGTCGGGCTCTCGGTGATGCCCCGGTCGAGCTGCATTCCCGGGTCGAGCGAGGACCGTGATCGAGGAGCAGACGATGAGGAGCTCGTCCGTGTGGAATCGGTCGAGCCATGGCTAAGGCTTGGAGTCTTTTGGGCGACCGAGGATTTCTTCCTTCGCAGGACGTTGCGAGGCTTGGGGCCAGTTTGGGAGCGTCCCGAAGAGGACGAGCCTGATATTGTCGGAGCGTGGCTCGGTCTTTCCGAGATGGTACTGTTGGAGCTCCATGATTGCGTTTGATGGGTTAGCGGAGGTCGATTGGAAGGTACCGGGATCGCTGGACGCCTTGACGAAGGCTGGAGTTCCCACGCCAGTTTGCTCTGGTTCTGAATCGGTTGTTGAATCGGGATTCGGATACTCTGTCCTTCTCTGCGCATTCGTCTTTCTTCTCTGGGTTCCATCTGCGCTCTTCTCGCTCGTATCTGTTCATCTGGACGACTCGGCAAGCCTGAACCCGTGCGGAGGGTTGCCATATTGTCCTGGAGATGAGTCTGGGCCTTTCCACCATAACCAACTCTTCTCAAATTATCATGTTCAGTCACGATGGATTCGTGAAGCCTGCCGAGGAGTTAGCGGCGGCCGGCAGAAAAGTGGCTACGGGCACAACCTGGCAGTGACAATTCTTCAATTAGGTGCTGACCACGCTGGGCGCAACGGATCAGGCGCAGGATCACAGAAAATAGAAGAGTAAGTTCCCTCGACCTCGACTGACTAACAGCAAAGGAATAAAAAGGGTGTCCCGCAGTCCCAAGAAGGCAGCTTGGGGGCTGGGATGTGACGCCGAGCACAGCCAAGGAGAGCGAAATGGGGATATAAGAAGAGACGGGTCAAAGAGGCACAGCAGACGAGAAAAGATGAACGTCCTGGAACGAGCAGAAAAGAGAAGGATGAGAAAAAAATTATCAACAGGGAGTGCTGGGCGCGGAAGAGGGGGAAGTGATCCGGAGGAGAGGTGGTGGTGGTGAGGTGTGATGGTGGGGTGGTGGGAGGTTGCGCGGCTGTCGAGGGGAAGCCGATTCGGCTGGGAGGGTCGTGGTGGTGGTGGAGGGGTTCAGAGGGGTCCTCGAGATGGTGGGGAGAAGCCGCGTCTAGACACCAGCGTTGGCGCCGTCGGGTGGGATGCTGTGTGTAGTATGAGCCAGCCTCTATGTTGTGACGGGAAGCTGATGGGGAATGTTTGGAAATGCGACTGGTTAAGCTTCTGGGGAAGAAGAGGCCGTTGGGTTTAGCCTTGAAGATGGGGATGGAGTCCAGATAAGTTGCTGCGGAGGGGCCAGACGGCAAGCTCTGGTGGCGAAAGAGGGCAGGGCAGGACAGGCCAAGGGTATCTAGGAGGTATGTAACGTGTGGCAGTTGTCTTTACAGAGTAAGGTAGACAGACAGAGTAAAGAAAGAAAAGCAAAGAGCTACAGTCGCAACGGGCCAGGTCGGAGCAGAGAAAGGCAACATTGGATTGTATATAGTATAGGTCAAGCAAGGCATCTCGGCCTCTCTTCCATTTTGGCTGGAGCCGGGCTGCTGGAAAGCAAGCGGCGTGGATGGAGGACGTCGGGTCGGCGAGGGTAAGGTAGCCAGCAGCAGGGGTATGACTAGCAGGACCTTTGGGAAGGATATGGTAGGCCGTACGTAACGGAGTACACGGGACCTGCAATGTAATTCTGTGTCTGGGAGGTGTATCTGGCCTGCATCTGCATCTAGATGGACTCGATTGCTATTCTTTGCGCGTGGCGTCCGAACCCTTGCACCCGGGCCTTTAGCCTCTAGCGTGCAGCGGTCAGGAAATGGGAATCATGGGCCCAGGTCAGGTGAGTAGCTGCTGGAAACGCCGAGGGCGGCGGCTCTGGGATTGGGCAGGCGAGGCAGGGAACGCACGCAGGAGGGAGCAGATCAGACAGCGGTATGCGCCAGTCACGATGTTGAGTCATCCTTCTCGCAGAAAGAGAAGCGAGGGTCTGGAAAGGGGAACGAATACAACTTTACCTCGCTTGGTGGTGAAGAGGACTGACTAGACAGGGAGTACTACATGCGAACTGTCGCCGTGGACCATGGACGGGGTCTTTCTGCAGATGCACAGGAGAAGCAAAACACAGGCAGACAGGGCAGCAACGGGAGACGAGGTGGGGAGGAGGAGGAAGAGACGCTGAAAGAGGCACTGAGGATGACAAGGGCGACGGGCTGGCTGGCGGCAATCTCTGCGAGGCGTGCAACTGCTGGGCTGTGCCGCCATGCGGCAAGAGACTCGCCCTGTGCTCTGCATACACGGCTCGTCCTATGGGAGTCGCGAGAAGGCTTGAGAAGGCAACTGGACGACACCATTGGGCCGCAACCCCCTGTCGAGCCCTTGCCCGGATTGGGGGTTGTCTGCAGAGTCTGGGATGCTGGGAGTCTGGGGGTGAGGGCAGGGGAAGGGGGGGTTGTGGGCACGTTGAATTCGATGTTTTGCTTTTGCAGAAATAGAGAGAGAGAACCGCGAGACGAGACAACTACCTAGAACAGTGAAATGGCATCATAGGCCAGTGCCGGTGACGGTGACGGTGACGGTGACAGCATTGCTGGTGGTGCTGGCGACCCGTAAAGATGGCTGTGCTTACCTTACCGCCAGTCGCTGACGCTACAGACAGAGAGGCCTTCACCGACGGCGAGGGCGGTAGTTTCTTTTGGGTTGGCAACTCGGCACGGGACTCGAATTGACTCTCTGTCAAAACTGGACGGCGGGGGCAAACGGGCCAAAGAGTCCAAGCTGGCGGCTGGGAATGACCCTGAAGCACAAAGGGGATGGCCCGCCCCGCTAGGTGTGGTCGAGTGAGAAAGATGAGAGGAAAAGCCCAAAAGGTTTTCGTCGTCCGTCCTCTTGCTTCTTGTGTGTGCACAGTGTGGTGTGGTGAGGATGGAGCGCGCAGGGATGGGGCCGGACGCGGTTGTCGAATAGACGGTGATATGTTGGCTGGACGTTTGTTAATGGGAAACGACATCGGATGGAGCATGGACGGAAATGGCCATCAACGGCAGCATTGGCAGGCATCGAGGAAGACGCCATCGAACTGAAAAGACGCAGTTGCAGCAGCTGGAAACCGGAAACTGGAGAACGAAAGCGAAAGGAAAGCCCAACTCACAGGCCACTTGCTGGAGGGAGCGGGCAGGCGGCCCAGAGAGTGGGGAGGAGTCACTGGGAGTCAACGACCGCACATTGCACAAGCCAGCCACGGCCCCGCCCATTCCCAAAGCAGCACTAGCGTATCGGTACTTTCCACATGTATCTGCGGGTCCAGACGGCTCAACTGGAACGTGCGCAACTGCCACTCCGAGTCCAACGGCTGTCACTCTGGTTTTTCGACTCTTTTTTGGACTTTGCACTTTGAAAGCTGCATGCTCAATGCCACTTGGAACCTTGAACCTCCTCCACTCAACTCCAGCCCTGGGAGTCGACTGTTGGGCCCTTCGACACCCGGCCGTTTCTAATTGTATGGAAACCCCAATCCACTCTGGACAGCTCATGGGAGCCCTCACATACACGAGTTGACTCTTCGTCAAACTTTTCGACGCTCTCCCACCCTTTCCCCTGCATCGTCAAACCGCCGTCTCTCCGCAACAGCTGTCGGCTGTCGACTGTCAACAGCAACAACACCCGTGAACCGCCTGCTGCCGAGCAAAAGCAAAGGCGAGCACTTGATTCACCAACCCCCGCGACTGTCGTCAACATGTCATCTATCAATGATCCACTGCATGTCTCACTTTACACTGTCCGAGAGGCCAGGTTTCTGCATGTCTTACTCTTGTCCCACCCTCCCTGTTGATCGCCCACGCTACCGATACGCTTTCACGCCTGCCCCACCCCCTCGACTGCTGCCCGGCGCTTGTTTGGCGACGTCCTTTCGGTCATCTATCCCAGATGGAGTCCAACCTCAGTCCTCGGAGATGGTGGTGGTGGTGGGCACGGCTTCGGCGGGCACTCGACACGGACCACTCCACCCCACTCGAGATATCATATTCCGATATTATCTCGACATTGTTTGTGCGGAAAGTGTGTAGACCGGCCTCCGCGGCATCAACTTGATTTGCTCTGAATCCTCGGGCCTACTCCTGCGGGAAACCAACAAGGGAACATCGCCTGGGCGCTCGCTCCTCCTCGACCTTGCTCGATCCAGAGACTCGCAGGAGGATCGACAGAGGGCCCCGCGATGGACGCGGAGGAAGCATCTACTGGTCATTAACCTGGACAGTATATCGACTGCACCGCAAGCCTCATGGACGCGTCTTTCCAACTACCAGGAAACGCCACCAACGAGCAAACGCGCTTGTCGTCGTCGACGTCGAATTAGAACTTTGGTGATGACGACCCAGGCCGGTCTAGTCTGCTCGCTTGCACACCCTCTCGAGTCTCAGCCTTCATCTAAATTCTAAAAATCCGGGCACGGGAGACTATGGATTCGAGCCTTGAGGATCCAACCAACGACTTTATTCTCCGGCTAAGCAGGCAACGATACGCTCGCATGGCTTCGTCGTTTAACTCGCTTACCACCACGAGATTATCGTCTGATGAGTCTTTGTTGTTGCGCCAGCAACCAACTCGCGAGCCTGCCGCTTCGAGACCATGTGAACGCGCCGAGTCGTTTTGCAAGCTGCAGAAAAGAAGCCATTTCGAAGAATTCCATTCGCACAAAGTGCTACGCCACGGCCAATCTCCCAAGCCCTGTCTTGGTCAGAAACAGGAGTTTGGAGATTGTCTCAACCCCAATTCAGATCCGCTCATCGTCGACTATTGCTTCCATCTCACGTAACGCATCCAACCACGGCCGGCAGCAGAAGCCTGCCATTGCGCCCGCCCGGGGTCGAAACAATCTCGCCGCCGCCATTGGCCGGGCCGAAAGGGATCTTCTGGGCGGCAGGGGGTTCAGTCCCTTGCTGCATTTACGATTGGCCCGCTCGTCTTCAATTATGTCCAATCATCTAAGCCGCCCGAGACATTTTCCCACCATCCATCTCCGTCCCTAAGCATCCATTTCCCCTCATGCATGTCTCTCCTTACCCGCAGCTTTTGGAAACCGCTCTTCACCAATCGACCGCGTGGGCTTGACGATGAGACTTTTCGATAAGAACCACCGAGATGGAAAGGAGCTGATTCTGGCGTCATGGACATTAGTCAGAGATGACCGTCTCATCTAACGTTGGACTAGGCCCGTTGAGAAAGTCTCTCCGCAACGGCCGCGAAGTGACAGCTCCCGTCGCACATGGCCCTGCATGGAGCAACCTTGACAGGCCGGGTACGGTGCTCACAGTGCACGGAATGCCAGAAGAAACAAAAAAGTTGACATGCGATGGTGCTGCTGGCTCTGGGATGCCTGGCATGAAATTCCACTGCAGCCAGGCAGCATGCAAGATAACGAGAATAGAAGCAGGCCCTCTCCGCAACCCAGATGGGATCATCGATCCAAGAGCGGCCGTCAGGCAGACCGCAGTAGCAGGGTCTGTCCGGCAGTGGAATCACGGGACCGGCTCATCGGACCAGGCAGCGTCTCCTCCAACGTCAGTGCCAACGACGACATTCAGACAGCGACGTAGCAAGCAGAACAGGAGCAGCTGAAACCTGCAGCTCGACAGTGGCGATTGTTATGCGCTGGCCGCGTCTAAAACAGGCACATCCAGGGCCGGCAGCCGGGTCTTTTCTGCAAAGATACAAGCCAAGTCGTCCGCCGAAGCGAGCGAGACGACGTGCAGGAAGCAATTCGCAAACCGGCGCCGCAAGGTGGCGCTCAGAGCGACGGTAGTGAGGCAACCTGAAGCCACAAGGGCCACTTCACACATGCACTCCGCCACGCGCCTCATCCGTGGCCCTTGCAATAACTGGTGCCGTGAGGCTGGTGACGTGGCATTCAGACCCGATCGAGCGGGTCTCGGGTGGCTCAGTGCCAACGGGGCCGGGCTCGGTTGAGCGAGAAAACGGCAACCCTGTGGCTTTGCCCGGCTTTTTGCGGAAATCGCAGATCTCTGGGCTTGTTTTCCCGGTTCAGAGGGCGCATGTACTCATGTACTCGGTACTTGCAGCGGTGAAGGGCAACGATCGTCTCGCTGACTCCGAATGACAGAGCACAAACCTGGCAGTCCATCGACGACGAGATTGAATCACAAACGAAACGGCCTGCACAAGCGAGACTGGAGCCACGATGTGAATATCGGACGTCCTCTCTGCAATGACATCGAAGACGAGAGAGAACGTGAACCCCCAAGCAACCGATCCCTTGTCAGTTTCTCCAATCGTAGCCGCCAAAGATCCCGCGACCGGGGGTTGTTCCTCAAGCAGACAGGGGTTTACGGGCGTTGATTGGCTTGTGGGTGATGAGACAGCAGGGATGTGCAATCTCACGAGTCTTCAGTAGCGAGTAACGTGACGGCGACGAGGTGCGGATTGCACGGCGTTCTTCACACCCCACCATCGGCGGCTGCTGGGGATGGATGGGAGAATGATTAAAAGGAGAGAAAAAGTTTGTTCAACTTTGGACTTTTTGTGTGTGTTGGTGTCGATTCCCCCACGAAGGGCCCGCACAGACGAAGGAAGCTCAGAGAATTGCCCGTCCGTCCCGTAGCGCAAAGGTCGGACTTTTTTGTTCGTCTTTTCGTTGACGCGGGATTAGCGCGCTGGGCGTGGGATGTTGCGAGAATGGCGTCTCGTACTAGAGCTGAGAGAAGTATAGGAGCTAGCCTTGTAGTTCAGCTGGTGAGTAATGATGTGTTGGCAGGTTTACCGACGTATCGGGCCCTCTCAAAGCCAACGTCAAGGCGTTCCGCGACGGAGCTGTAAATCTTATTCACCTTACCCTTTCGGCGCACGTACATTTCCTTGACTAGGAGATTTGTTGGAAAAGCTTCGGGAGCTAAAAGACGCCGGCGGGCGACGGATGATGGGCCCGGCTGAATTGTAGGTGGGTGGGTAGCGGCGGCCGTCGTGTTGGAAGGAGCCAACCACTTACCGCTGAGAGACTTGTACGTCTGTGTACGTGTGTATGTTGGTTTGCTCTATGGACATGCTGTTGGAATTGCAGGAAGTTGGAAGACGGATCGTAATAGGAGTGTTCTGGGGGATGCGGGCTGGCGGCGTGGCTCTGCTTGTTGGAGCTGACGGCGGAGGAGTGGGATGATGGGATTTCGAAGGAGGTTGTTCCTGGTCTCGTCTCTGGTGGGGGCTGCGCGAGAGGAGGGGGCGGTTGATTGCTTTTCTGGCAGGTTTACTGGATCCGCGGGAAGGGCTGAGGGGGTGGCCTAAGGTGGTGCTTGGGTTGGGCTAGATGAGTGGAGGAGCTGGGCTTGGGTGAGGCTGGCGGAAAGAGGAGGATTAAAATTTGGGAAAGGGGGCGAGGTCTATGAGTAGTAGTGGTGTAGGGTCGAAGCTGTCGTGAGGCGAATAGTGAGTGTCGCGACAGCTGTTTATAAACGAGCGATGGGTGTGTTTATCCTCGGGGAACAACAATGGTGTCTAGCGGCAAAGGCTCCGCGATGACGCTTTAAGTTCAGTTGACTTCACTATTGTTGTCTAAACTACAGGTTTGTGGGGGTATAAGATTGGTTTCTTTAATGGTCGTCAAACAACTTTGAATGAACCGCTACGTATTGGACAGGATACTTGGCAGAGGATGTGAAATAGCAGAGACAGTGGTCGTTGATGATGTAAGGGAGACTCTGTGGTACTGACTGGAACTAGGTACGCATACCGGCATCATCATGGACTATCAAATTATAGAGAAGTGGCTAGAAAGTATTTGGTGGCGGTGGCTTTCCTCGTTATTTATATAAATGATGTTCTCCGGTCTAGAAATACCTTATATCTGGGAACATAAGAGGTCTTGCGGCCGGCTTCAATCCTCTCGCTGCGGAAATGCCTATCCATTATAAACAGTGCCCAAAGAAGGCCGAGACACTATAATTTGCTACTGAATGGATGAGCTTACTGCGTGATACTGACTGCTGCTCTATCCCTTAACACACGGGATACAGGCTCTTGTAGTCTCCGTTCACGCTTGTCATCGTCTAATTATTCACTAGAATGAACGAAATAAGCCCACTTTCGGGCAAAAGGGGCGGTTAAGGCATCGAAACGTAAGTGTCTGTGGCGGCGCATTATGCCTATTTATCCACGAAAGATGTTGTCACATCAATGTGCAATGCCCTTGAATTGTGGCTTTCGAAACAAAAGCAAAAGGAGATGGTTTGACCTTCATGTGACTTTATACTCCTCCAATCAGCCATGAATTCCCGAGGAGAATGTGTCGGCTACAGCGTCCTAAGCCAGCGAGCTCAGAGGTGGAAGCTCTAATAATCTAGAGAGCAGTTCGTGGTATATAATGTGTGATTTCTATACAGCAAAGGGTGAAAGCGTAGACATCCGATATAGCCTGGCGAAACCCTTACGCACAATCCTTTACATCGTCGACTCAGCAACGCAGAGGCGATACTCTAACCAGGGGCGGCTCCAAAACCGGTGAGAGACCTGATTTCACGTGGCTTACCGCTTCTCATCTGTTTAGTCTATTTATCCGGCGAAGAAGCGTAGAATACGCATCAAGTTGAGAGTTTACGGTTTCAAGCACCAAAAGCGTCTGTCTCATGTTTCTGACCTTGAGCGGGGGATTAGTATGGTGACAGACGCAATCGAGGACTCGATGCGCCAACTCAATTTGTCCTCTTTGGCGGTGAAGCGAGCAGGGGCTGTGGGACATTGGCTGCAAGTCTGATCAAGCGCATGTGTCCATGACTTTTAACCTGTTTCTCATTGCTACTATTTTGCGTTGGATCACCCCTCGGATGGTGAAGAGAACTGTTCCATCAAGCCCTGACTGCAGCCCTCGAAATTTCGAAGCTGTAAGCCTCCCTTAGTCTTCATGTATGTGTAAGGCCTGCCAGCTGCTGCTATAGAGTTCTTGTCGCGTCGTCAAGACTTAGCTTTCATCTCCCCTCAGAATGAGAGCCAGGCATTTTCTGCCTTTAGAAGAAGAAGAACATTGTGTTTTTGGACAGGGCCTTGCAGCAAACTATCGGCTGCCACCACTTGGACGGATGGTTAGAAGTGTCCTAGGGCTGTTGTTAGTGACTTGCGTATCAGTGATGAGAAGGTATCACACAGTTTCATATCAGTGGCACAGCTATGCTAGTACGTCCCCCATGCGGTGATAATAATATGAATAGCTCCCATAGGATGACTATCAGAGAGCTTTGAAGACGCCTTAAGTTGGACACTGCACTGCCTTCCGTACTAAAAAAAGACAAAATAGGGCGGTAGAACACTCGTTTTGGCAGATATGGAGATCCAAATTCTCTGAACATCACTGGCAATAAAAACACGCCCATCTTCGAAGAAGCCATGTGAATACATCTCCGAAAAGTAGTGCTAATTCATCTATCTATGGCGCATGCCTAAGAAGCTGATATCCAGGGCTAGCATCAACTTCCAGCGGTAGACAAAATATGTGTTCTAGAAATATACGTCTCCTCGTTCAGCGGCCAATACAATGACAAGATTCTTCCGATGGAATTACGGGTGGCAAGTCTTTGGCGGACACTAACTTATGCCAAGGAATGAATTTGTATCATACCTCCAAGTTTCGCATAAGTCAAAGTCTTGATAGTGACATGCTGGGTTGCATAGACCTCATCAACTCATGCATAGAACTCATGCATATTTGGTCGGCCATTGTCATTGATTGTTGAACAGAAAATAAGCTAGAATATTTGAAGGAATACGGGACTGAGAAACGGACGCTGTACAGTCTCCTACCAGGATCCTGTTGGAGTTGAGGCTCCATGATCGTAAGAATGAGCTGCCTCGAGCCCTTGCGACCATCCATATAAAAAGTTGTGGTGAAGTCTTGAGCGTGTTTTGTTAATGTTGTCTCTGACAACGAAGTCGATTACAACGAAGTCGATTACAACGAAGTCGATTACAACGAAGTCGATTACAACGAAGTCGATTACATTGTGCGATATGGGCTTTGTCTCTCGAATAAGGTTGGAACCCGAACGTGGGGCCAAGGACTTCACTGAAGTAGAAGCCTCAGTCTCTGAAGTCGTGGGTCTTGAGGATGAATAACCGCCAAGCAATTACAAGCAAGGACGGCGATCCATGTCCCTCCAGATGTTGATGAATCGCTCCGTCTGGTTCCATGTTAGTTGTATCACTGCGTCAATGGATGACTTCGACAACGGTGCTAGATACCCTTGATACGCGTTCTCATTGGTGAAGAGTCAGCCACTCGTGGGATGTGCAGTCTTTTTCAGCGCCATCGAACTGAACCGTATCTGTCGGTGGTCTACATCAAACCAAGCTCCTCGATCAGACGGCTCTCAGAGGGTTGTACCGTCGTCCGTATCTGGACATGAGTCGGGTTCTATCGCCGATCACATACCTGCTTCGAGAGAGCCAACTACTTCAATAGCATGAAGCTGAAACAACTGCTTCAGCGAAAACTGTCAAATGACGGCATGTTCACATCATGTACGACTCCTTCGGTTGCTATCAAGCCATGATTTCGAGGCCAACCCTCCAACGGGCCGTCCCACAACCTCTCTTGAGTAAAACACCCCGAGAACGAATTGGGATACAATAAAACTTTTTTGCTCTATTCCATTACTGTGAAAATATCTGGTGAAGACGCGTGTTGCCAACTACCACGCTGTCTCATCCGGTGTAGACCAAGACCTGTCGTTTTTCAAATTTTGCGTTTGCGTCTCCATGTTCATCGTCGTGGACCAAAACGCCTTCCGGCTCCCCGAGCATAGTAGTATACAGAATCGCCAGCCAACTCATCTTCGCCCAATCAGGCAGCAAAGCGCTTCGCTCTGGCCTCCATCCTGGCCTTCTCGGCCGGGTCGACCGCAGCACTGCGCTTCTCGACGCCGCCGCCGCCACCTTGACGACCGCCGCCCTGGCGGCCAGGTCTGTTGCCCCTGCCGCCGCGACGTCCACGGCCGTCGGTGCTCTGGCGCTTGGAGTCACGGCCGGGCTGCTCGTCGCTGCGCTCGGGGCGGCCGCGCTTGGGGCGTCTCTCGGGAAGGGCCGAGTCGAGGGCGGAAGTGTTGGCGCCATCGGCGCCGAAGCGCTTCGCGCGCTCTGCCTTCTTCTTGGCGTCCTCGTCCTCTTCGACGATGCCGAAGCGCTTGGCACGCTCGGCGCGCTTGCGAGCTTCTTCTGAGGCGTCAGTCGCGTCGAGGTTGAGGGCAAAGTTCTCCTTGGGCGCGGCCTCCTCGGGCTTCTCTTCGGTGGTCGTCTCGGCGGCGGCAGGCGCAGCCTCGGGAGCGGCCTCGGTGGTCGCTGGCGCGGCGGGCTCAGCGGCAGGAGCTGGAGCTGGGGCGGGTTCAACTGCAGGCGCGGCCTCCTCGGCCGGCTTGGGGGCTTCGGCGGCCTTGGCAGGCGCGGCGGGTTCGTCGTCGCTATAGTCGATCTCGTCCTCCTCTGCGGCTGGGGTTGCGACGGTCAGTTTGGAGTCGGAGGCGCATTCATTCCATCGACGTACCTGGCGCGGGGGCAGATGCCTTGTCGTTCTCCTTAAGACGGTTGACCAGGTCAAGCTTGTTACCCGTGGCTGGAAGGCCCCTCTCCTGGAGAAGCTTCTTGAGCTCGGGCACCTTCAATGAGCTGTAGTCGGTAGCCATGCTTGCGACTGTGTGTTTTCGAGGGGATAAGGGATAATTCGCGTTGTGTGAGATTTGTTATTGCGCGAGCGGATGGATAAGTGCGCAAGCGGAGATGGGAAGAGATTGATGATGGCGAAGTGGAACGGTGGAGGGAGGCTGGTGGTTGGCGATCGTCGGGGGTTATGACGATTTTTGAGGCGCGTCGTTGCTGGTTTGGTTCGCAGGACGACAACAGAGAGCAGAGCTGGCAGCAGCGACGGCGGTAGCACGAGGTGCCTAGGTGCGCCTTCCTGCGCCTGCCAAAGCTGTTGGAGGTACGTACCGCGCAGCTAAGCGAGAATGCAGGAGCACGGGCCACTGTTCCTGCATGAGCCAAATTACTTGCTGCCATTGTTGATGGAATTGACGATGTGAAAGACAATGGCCATGGAGGATATCTTTGGATTAGCTGCGGCTTCCCGTTGAAGAAAAGACAAAGGATGTTTGGCTGCTGCGTGACGGGCGGTGTCTTTCGGCGAGTTTTCATATTGTAGTGTGTCTCGTTTCGGCAAGCTGTAAGGATGTTTTCAGTCGGACATCTGCAGCTTCATCCTCAGTGTCGAGAGAGGCGAACAATGCTGCTCAAGGGTATTTAGAAGCGTGACTGAAGCATAGAGGATGGTCTCGTTCGAATCTGTAGATTCAAGATGGACCTGGCTCATATCAGCCGTCACAACTTCAGCTCGGCTCGCGTCGCGTCGAAACTGACTCAAGCTGTGCCGCAGGCATATTCGCCGTGTGACGTCGAGCAGCAGAGCCCCAACTGATCTTCAACCTAATCGACCCGCCGTTCCGTCTATGCTTCTGTCATCTGTAAGCGAGGCGACATGATGAGCAGTATTTCATCTCGTCGTCTGCGTCGAGACTGCCGTCAACTGGGAGCATGGCTGCGTATCAAACTCAATTGGCCATTGACGCGCGGCCAGGCTGCGTCAACGGGGCAGCAGTTCTTGCCTGATGTGCACTGCAGGAGTCCGTCTATTCTCATCAGACCAACTCCTCCACGACTGGAGCTTACGTGTATCGCGTGGAGGGACTGTGACGCTGTCAAGATGGAACGGCAGACGGCAAGGCAGGGCAGCTCCGACGACATGGAAGACGTCCCGGCTGCCGTCGAGGAGGACGATGCTGAACGCTGCCGAGCCGGCGTACCCCCCGTCTTCTGGCCCGTGTGCTTGGTGGACGTTTCTCCAAAGCCATTTGAAGGGACACAATGCGTCGGACCAGAACGGAAACGATGTGTTGAATCATTAGAGAGATGGGGAGAAGGAGGGAGGCACGTGCGATGGGTGAGTGATGTCTCCTGGCCTCGCATCTCTGCCCTTCAGCCAATCAAACCTTGATAACCCAATCGAAGTGCGGTACGTACCTGTCGACCCTACCCGTCAGCCCGCGTTCCACCAGGCGCGCAAACAGCTGGCGTGGTAAGGTTGGGTTCCGGGTTCACTGACACTCAGGGACCTTGCGCCTGCCTCAGTAGGCAGTGAGCGGTCACTGGTGTGACCTGGAAGAAACTGAGACCCAGGCCTGGCCTGTGAAAGTGAGCCTTTTCTGAGGTTGCTACCCCAGATTCTGGCAGCTGGCTCCACTAAACTGGGCCTTTATCGACCGAGTCCATGAAATCGTCCATCGTGCCTTTTTCGCTCCTTTTCTGCACCCCCCTGTCGCCCTGCTGAGCTGTCGTCGTTCATGATCCGAGAACAAGCTCTGTCGCCCCATCTGCAACTCTTATTTCTTGTATACCGAGTCCGTGGGCCATGCTATGGCCTAAGCAGTAGCTTGAATTAGGCTCGCCGGAGCCGATTGTTCGTGTTCGTGTTCCCCTTACCATCCCGCATTTTCTACGTTACGCCGCCATCGGCCATCGCCCCCAAACAACACCACGACTCCCACTCTCTGCGACAATCCTGGTGTCGCCCAAAATGACGCGCCGCATAGTGAGTCCCGCCTGTCTGCTCCTCGCCCAAGATTCGCGCGCTGATGGCCTGCCTCCCTTAGGTGCGCACGATAGTCCAGCTCACCGCGGTGACGCTGGTCACCCTCATTGTCGTTGTCTTCCTCGACCGTAACTTCCGAGTCCTCCCCAAGTCGATGCACCACTACATGCCCCAGCACCACCATGGGCTGATCGTCACCGACATCACAATAACAAAGTGTTCCTCCCTCAACGTCTTTTCCTCCTGCAAGCTCGACGTCAGCAAGTGGCACCGTATCGAGAAGGATTTGTATCTCGGCAAGTCATGGACTACGAGCGCATACGTTCACGTTGCGCGCAAAAAGGAGGAGGAGCTGGTCGCCGAAGACAAGGTCGTTATGGACGTTTCCGTCGGCAGACTCGACCCCACAACTGCCAAGAAGGGAGAGGAGGACGAGCGGTGGGAGAGCCGACCCTACGGCCTGTGGGTGAAGCGGTCGTCCAACCAGAAGGACAGCGACTCCAAAAAAGCCGTCACCGGCGTCGACGTTCTCTTTGGCGACGATGCCGTCGAGGCGCGCAACGGGTGGGAGATTACCGGAGGTACACCCCTGCTCTTGCCCCTCAACGAGGACGTTCCCGTCTCCCACCTCACCGTTCGACGAGGAAGCCAGAGGGAGCCGACGAAGCCGCAACCTCGGATCGCCGACAATGGCAAGTTCAAGATTGTACAGCTCGCCGATCTTCATCTCAGCACTGGCGTTGGAAAGTGTCGCGACGCCCAGCCCGAGGGCTACAACGGTGATGTGTGCGAGGCGGACCCCCGGACGCTGGACTTTGTGCAAAAGATTCTCACCGAGGAGAAGCCGCACTTGGTTGTGCTGAGCGGAGATCAAGTGAATGGTGAATCGGCACCGGATGCGCAGTCGGTAGGTCATCTCCGCGGTCAAAAGGTGAACGTGCACTGACAAAACAGGCCATCTTCAAAATCGCATCAATACTCATCAAGATGAAGATTCCTTACGTCTCCATCTTTGGCAATCATGACGATCTCACACTACCCCGCTCCGCGCAAATGTCTATCCTCGAATCCCTGCCATATTCCCTTGCGCAGGCTGGCCCGGAGGACATTGAAGGCGTCGGCAACTATCACGTCGAGGTCCTTGCTAGGGGCAAGTCTGACCACTCGGCCCTGACCCTGTACATGCTGGACTCCCACGCCTACTCGCCCGACGAGAAGAAATGGCATGGATACGACTGGATCAAGCAGAACCAGATTGACTGGTTCAAGAAGACGGCTCAGAGCCTCAAGCAGGCGCATAAGCAGTACACTCACGTTCACATGGATCTGGCATTCATCCACATTCCCCTTCCTGAGTACAGAGACCAAGAGCTTGCCATCAAGGGTGAATGGAGGGAGGGTGTGACGGCACCAAACTTTAACTCTGGCTTCCGCGATGCCCTCGTCGAACAGGGCGTCGTCATGGTCAGCTGCGGACAGTAAGGCTTTGTCTCCCCCCTTGCAGACGTGGCTAACAAAACATAGTGACCACGCGAATGACTACTGCTCTCTGTCAACTGACAAGGAGAATAAGCCTGCCCTATGGATGTGCTACGCCGGCGGCGTGGGCTTTGGTGGCTACGGAGGCTACGGCGGTTACCATCGGCGGATACGCGTCTTCGAAGTCGACACGAACCAGGCCCGCATACTGACGTGGAAGCGTGTGGAATGGGGCGACACCGGCAAGAGAATTGATGAGCAGATGATTGTCGACGAGGGAAGGCCGGTTGGCCTGCGGGTGCAACCTTGAAGTACAGAGCGCAAAGGTCAATCCTGACGCGTTCGTGTCTCATTCCACACAACAGTTTGAAACGAAATACGGAAAAAATGGAGTTTGGCGGACCGGAGTCTGGGTATGCATTTTATTTTACCAGTCCCAAGATGAGGACACCGGGACGTTTGAGTCCACTCGGACGAAGGGGTTCATAGCATGTAATTTCCTGAGAAGCATCTAATGGACCGGCATCAAGCGGAGAGGGCGGTGTAACGAACGACATGTACTTGTATTTGGTACTTGGTAGATTTTCCTCCGTCTTCTCTATATCAAAGTTTCTCGAATTGATCAAATGACCAAGTCGGAACCCGACAGGTTGATTACAGTAGGCTGCTTTCAGGCTTCCCATTATCTGACTTTCTTGATCCACACTTTTGAGCACCAAGTGAGTCGCATGGAACGGAAGGATGCCTAGGTTTGGGCGCGCCAATTGACTCCGTTTACAGACCGAGATGTGTCTGCACACCCGTTTGGGTCTGGGTCACGCTGCACAACAGAGCACAATCGAGAGCTTCAATCGGGATTCATCAATTCATTCATTTTTAAGACTATGGCTCTAACGCAAGAAAATATCCGTTGATGTACAGTCTACTACAGGTATCCCGTATCTCTATCAGGAATTGCAGGTATCCACCGATGCAGGTATTTACAACTTGGAAATGATGGCGCCAGCGAACTCGTCCGTCTTGGCCTTGCCGCCCAGGTCGCCAGTGAGGGCTTTTCCTTCAGCGAGGGTATCAAAAGCAGCTCTCTCGATTCTGTCGGCGTACTCGCCGAGGCTCATGTGGCGCAGCATCATCATGGAGGAGAGCAGGAGAGCGGTGGGGTTAGCCAGGCCCTTGCCGGCGATATCGGGGGCGGAGCCGTGGACGGCCTCGAAGATGGAGCACTCGTCGCCGATGTTGCCGGAGGGGGTGAGGCCGAGACCGCCGATGAGACCGGCGCACATGTCGGACAGGATGTCACCGTACAGGTTGGGCATGACGAGGACCTTGTCGTTGTAGGGGAGGGGGTCGGTGGTCATCTTCAGGCAGGTGTTGTCGAGGAGCTCGGCGTCGAACTCGATGTCGGGGAAGTCCTTGGCGACCTCGTTGCCGGTCTTGAGGAAGAGGCCGTCGGACATCTTCATGATGGTGGCCTTGTGGACGACGCGGACCTTCTTGCGGCCGATCTCGCGGGCGTGCTGGAAGGCGAAGCGGAGGACGCGCTCGGAGGCCTCGCGGGTGATGAGCTTGATGGACTGGACGACGCCGTCGACGACGACATGCTCGATGCCGGAGTATTCACCCTCGGTGTTCTCGCGGATCAGGACGGTGTCGACGTTGTCGTAGGGGGTCTTGTAGCCCGCGACGGATCGGCAGGGACGCAGGTTGGCGAAGAGGTTGAAGGTGCGGCGGAGAGTCAGGTTGAGGGAGACGTGGCCCTTGCCGATGGGGGTCTGTGGGAACAAAATGGTCAGCAAGACTGTGGTTGATCATCCCGGCGTTGGTAGTAGAGTATATACGTACGGCGAGGGGACCCTTCAGGGCGATCTTGTTGCGCTTGATGCTCTCGATGGCGGCATCGGGGATGGCAGTCTTGCCATCCTTGAGAATGGGAGTGACATCGACGGGCTCCCAAGTGACGGGGGCCTTTCCTGGATGATTAGTACCAGGTCTGCTGTTGAAGAACAGGGGCCGCAGGTGCCGTGACCCAAACGTACCTTAGCCGCGGCGAAGATGTCCTTGACAGCCTGGGAGATCTCGGGACCGATACCGTCACCCTCAATCAAGCTGACCGGGTAGTTGCCCTGCGCGATGAAATCACCGTGTTAGTGCCTCGAGAACCTGCGTACTGCGGATTGGGTGTCGCCAATTGAGCTGTCCAACGTGCACGGCAACAAGAGCGGGATATTGCTTTTGCGCGCAAAACGATGTGGAGCCTCTGGAGAGGAACCGCGGCTGAGGGTGGTGGGGTGTACGTACGTTGGAGTCCTTGACGCCGTTGAACTTGGCGACTCTCTCGCTGTAGAATCTGGAGTTCTGCGTCTGGTGTTAGCCAATGCTGTGTGCTAGCCCGTCATATGGCGATGTTGCGGCTCGAGGCTGCGGGTTTGTACGTGGAGCTGCTGGAGGGGCCCAGGTTCGGGTCGGGGGATCGGGGCACTATCAACTTGCATACCTGGAACTGGGAGACGGCGGCGGCGCGAGGGGCAGCGCGCAGAACTTGCCGCCTCATGGGCGCAGCGAAAGTACGGGCGGCCAGCATTGTGACTGAGGTATGAGCGGGTTCTTTAGAGGGGAGAGGAGGGGATACAAGTTACGCCGAAGGAGCAAAGTTGCGACGAGGTGGCTGATCCGGGAAGATTTTGTTATCGGGGGATCGGAATTTCAAGGTCGGGTAAGGTCGGCTACGGTTCGTAAATACGTTGCTTACCTAAGGTAACATGTCCCCCAGGATTCGCCTGCTGCGGGGACTTTCCGTACTACAGGGGTTGGCGAGCTCAATTGAAGAACTTCAAAGGTGCCATTGCGCAGGACGGTGCTCTTGCAACTGGGTCGCTACGGATATCACGTTTCAGTAGTAGGGGAATGGCTGTTGAAACCCAAGGACTTCGTGTGTTGTAGCCCAACAAATTATGTGTGTCTAACCCGTCATGATGCACTCACTCTACAGAGGGCGAGGGACTCGTCTGATGACTAAGATAAGACGTTTGAGTATGTGAGTACCATGAATTTGTGGGCCTCTCACTGAGAAAGCTGCCCATTACAGTGACGCCGGGCTGGTATAGTGTAGTTGTGCCTCAGGTTTGAAATAAATACCTTATGAACCCGTCGAGCTGCGAACTCTCATCCCCTTATCAGACCAATGATGAATGTTGCAATACTGATGCAACTAATCAGAGCTTGGACTCATTCTCGAGAGCAGTGGGCAGTGAATTCTCGCCTCTCCAAATACGTACAGTACATGAGTACAGAGAAGACGTTTATCTCGATGCCAATGGGTCCCCACTGAGCCTCATGAACCCAAACATCACTCGTACTTGTCTGAGTAGCGGGTCTTACGCATACCTTTCCGGCAGACTTTTGCGGGTAACGTAGCCAGTCTACCCACACCATGGAGCCCCCACCCAACTCTTTGGGGACTGTATCATGGTCCTTCCCATGGCCTCAGCTACCACCGCAGCTGACCATACCGTATGAGCAGCCTCATTGGCGTTTTGCTGCCGATTCTATTGGCCGTGTCTTGAGGGAGCGCGTATGTCCATGTTCCAGCCTCGCGGAGATGGCACAGTGGAATAAACTGTCCACAATTTTCCCAGTGTTTCAAGGAGGTGGAAAGCATGATGTTCGTCCCAGATCTTGGGAGCTATATCCTTAACCAGGAACCCAACGTCAAGACTTTAGCTATTGAGCACAGAAGAACAGCATTCGAGGTTGCCTGGATCGTGCTGTCTGCTACGGCAACCCTTGTGACTATTACGGAAAGCTCGCCAGACTGCTGAAGAGGTTTCTTGACCTCTGTGGCATGGCGATTGAAAACAGAAGAAAGTGGTCGGTACGTACATGTACTTGGGTAGGGTGTCGGGTGGCGAACGGCGGCCTTGACATTACTTGTCGAGCTGCTTGAAATGCCGACATCGCGTTGAGAGGCGCGCGGGAGGCGTTTAAGCCTCGCCTTATATTTCCGGACAAACCCAATATCTCCGATTATTCGAAGATTCATCCCAAAAATAGAATTATCACAACCTGTAAAAGTGTCTCTCGTCTCTTTTTCCCAGAAACAGGACGGAAGGGACTGATTCAAAATGGTCGATCGTGACACACTCTAACATAGATGGCCTGGCTTAAGTTTGGTAAGTTTCTGATACGGGCTGTCCGCCATCAAATCGACAGAAAGACAGTGACTTGTGACTGATTTCCAAGGCCAATGTGGGCTCAATTTGAACAGAGTTCGACTTGCGTTCGGCTTTTGCCTAGAATTGGGCAGATACGTGACGCCTGTAAAGAGGGAGGATGTACGAAGAAGCAAGACCATGATGGTACTCAACAGGACGGCGTTGACGGTACGTCTCTGTTCCTTAAGTGATGGATCGTATATTCATCCAAGAGGCTGAGGAAAGACTGGGCTATGGTTCAGAAATCAGTATTGAATATTTGGTGTAACAACATTTGATGATGATAGTCTCGCTGACATTCCCCCGAGTTCGTGAGTTCGATCATTTCTCTCACTGACATGATTCTTGGTACTCTAGTCGGGGTGACTCTTTCAAGTCTCTTAGATTTAACAAAAGTATATTCAACTTCTGGACCTCGTGAACTCTGAGACGGGTCTTCTAGACTAAAAGCGGACGGATATGATTGCTATCCGGGTATTTATCTTGCCAGAAGACCACTGTGAGACATCATTCTGAGATAGAGAAGATATGCTATGATTCGTCTGAAGGAAATACATACCGATTTGAGGCTCATCTGGCTGCCTGCTGGGGAAGACCTAGCCGTGTAGGTCTCCTGGTGATTTGGTTGGACCTTGAAGGGCCAGACAGGTTCCGAAGAAAGAGAGAAAGGAGCGGATGGAAAGTTTTACAACAGTGGGAGTGATCTCTGGTTCCCACCAAGAGACTATAAGAAGGCAGGCTTTCCATCGTTCTCGGGGCCACCCTTCCATCCCAACCATCTATCAGACTGACCTTTCTCGTACAACCATTCATAAAGAGTCAGTTGCCATTGACGTTCAAGTACTGCCTCCTCTCGACATCAGTCTACCGCAAGTTGTTTGCAGACACCCGTAGTCAAGGTGCCAAGAGCTTTACAGTGCGATATCGAACCTCGAGAGCCCCTGAAACCGTCAACCCAAGGTTGTTCGGCTGAGTCGAGAACATCAAGGCTTTCACTGCCAGTATCATCAACGGTTATTCAACCAAAGAACCCGTCAATACAATACTCCAAATCGTAAGTCACTCCCTATACCCCTTTCTTTTCATTCTGTCTTCTCCTTCTTCTTTGCCGACATATTGCACATCTGCGCCGGGTTGTCTACATTCGTTTTCATCTCTCTCGTACACTATCGCCATCGTTGCGCCTTCTCTTCTTTTCTAACCAAGGGCAATTCTTTCAGTATTTGATTCTCCTTCTACGCGCAGACTTGCACGCAACAGCGGCAAGATGGAATTCATCGAGCCTTTCAACGATGACTCCAACGATGACAATCGTGCCAATCTGGAGGGCAACTTTAGCACCTGGCCCCAAGACGCCCAGGGTCACATTGGCGCTCCGTCCGAAGACGACCAGGCTTTTCCGACATACGGGCCGCTGACAGCCAGGTCAAGTCCGCCAGGACAAGATGCACAGCTCTACCACACTGGCATGTCAGCTCCGCAGTCAAGCCCGTACCTGTTCAGCCCTTTCGCTGTTATTCAAACTGGCCAGGGGCCTCAGAGTCAACCTTTGACTCAGACTGTCCAACAAGAGCCTACGGCGAGGGAGGTTTACCAGCCCAACCAGCCCGCTGAGCAGTATTGGGGGTCCTTGTTGTTTTCTATGAACACCCAAGCTCAGCAGAACCAGCACAACCAGCAGGTCTGGCCGCTCACATCTGGCTTGCCTACAGGCACTCAAGCTCAACAGACCCAGCATAATCAGCCTATCCAACATATTTCGCAAAATATGACATCTAGCTGGCCTATGGACGCCCAAGTTCAGCAAACACAGCCCGGCCAGCATTTCCAACACGCTCCGCAATCCATGATGTCTGACTGGCATATGGGCACAGAGACTCAGCAGAACCAGCACAACCGGCACAACCAGCACAACCAGCAGGTCTGCCAGCCCACATCTGGCTCGCCTACGGGCAATCAAGCTCAGCAGACCCAGTACGACCAGCCTTTCCAACAAGCTCGGCAATTCGTGATGCCTAGCTCGCTTATGGGCACTCAAGCTCAGCAGACCCAGCATAATCAGCCAGTCCAACATACTTCGCAATCCATGATGTCTGGCTGGCCAATGGAAACAGAGGCTCAGCGGATTCAGCCCAGCCAGGCTATACAACAGGCCTCAAAGCTCTCAGCTCACTCGTCTTTGAGCAGTCAAGCTCAGCAGACCCAGTACGACCAGCCTGTCCAACATGCTTCGCAACCCATGACGTCTGGCTGGCTTATGGGCACGGAGACTCAGCAAACCCAGACTATCAACGGAGCCCCTGTACAGACTGATCGAGAGCCTGACAACACTCCCGATGCTCAGGAAGGGTTTCCCAATTTTCGATTCTGCGATCTTATAGCGTGGGCAGTTGTTGTGAAGGAGGCGCGCGAAGCGATTAAGGAGTAGGTCACATTTACAAACCCTGGTGATCAAGTAGCTAACGATATAACAGGGGAGAGCAGCCCAAAATTCCAGCGGAATTCACGGAGATGGGACTGGTGCAGTCGTACCGTCAGTTCGCAAACAGCACACTCGAACGGCCAGATCGCTCAGACACGCGTAAGTCGTCTGGGAGAAAGGGATGTTTCGGACACAGTCTCGACTGTCTCCCCCCTTACGCACAACGCTTTAATACGATCGTCCAGTCTCATGAGAGCAACCCGCGAGTCGAGAGCTTGCGCATAGAAGCCAACAACAGAGCCACCTTAGGGGGGCGGGTACCAAACGGTCCGCATCGACCCAGACCGCTGTACTCCCCGCAGGTGGTGGCTGAGTACGAGGAGTTCATGGTAGGGGAACGAGAGCGGCTGGAGAAAGAACATGTGGTTCGGCGTGGGAAAAAGGCTAAGGAACAGGCCCATCAAGAGCAACTGGCTCAGGAACAGACCCAGCAAGAGCAACAGGCTCAGCCAGAGTCAACGACTCAACGATGGCTGCGGGAGCACCAGCAAAATAATGGGGCCCGATTGCGCCAAGCTGAGGAGGCAATGCAGAGCATGGGAGCCGGTACTGTTGATCCTCGGCAACTGCACGGAGGTCATCAGATGGCGTGAAGAAGCAGCGGCAGCGTCAGCAACAGCTACAGATGCAAAAGACCCGGCGAAGACCTGCAGCAGTTGCGGCAACAGCCGCAAGTCTTGCAGTAATCAGGGAAACAGGGATAATGGGGATTGAGTGGCCTTAGGTACAGGCGACTGGGTGGGCAGTGTTAGTACGACAATGTAAACGCAATGATGGATGGTATTTCGTATACGTTTCGAGCAATAAATATCATCTCAAGCATGTTACGAGCAATATGGTCAAGAACGTCTCCTTAGTACTGTGACGGGTGAATCTAGACAAACATGGCGCATAGGTGGGCGGTTTGCCGGCCACGATTCTGTGTCAAGGTCCTTTCATATGACGCTGAAATAGTTATGAAGCTTGCGATTGAGTCGTGAGTCGCGGGGCCACATGGATAGCATGAGAGGAAACGGAACAGGGGATTGAAAGAAAGAAGAGGTGAAAGAGACAACATCAGGAAAGGGACTTTGGTTCCTAAATGCTAGCGCATCCTTCGTGGCCCTACGTGACCCCAATAGGCAGGTTCTGCTGACGGAAGCCGGAGCCCCACGGACTCGATCTGCTGATCCGGAGCCGGCCATCCTGCCCGGCGCAACTCGACGCCGAGCCGGACGGCGAAGAGCATCTTGCTTACCGATACGGCCAGGCGAGGAGAGGTGAGGTTGAGATGCTTAGTTATCGGTACGTGTTTGGGACGCGCCGCAGCTCCATGCCTGCAGCCCCGAGCTCTATAATTGGCCCCACTTCTTTCGGCACGCACTCGGGCGGAGTGACGCCATCGCTCGTGGTCGCACTGGTGGGATGCCTGGGCTGGCTTTTGGTGTGTGATTTCTAAGCACGTTTGAAGGGCCCCGCGGGAGAAGGGCGTGGTGGAGGGGTCACTGTGACGGAAGCATTTCCCAGCATTGGAACAGTGCCGCCAGCTGCTACTGCTCCTACTGCTGCAGCAGCTGCATGGCTTGTGTTCAGAATTGTTCCACGGGGGTCCTGGCGGGTCTTTCCCACCCCATATTATTAAGGTACAAGCTGTACAGCTGCGCGGTTGAGGGGAGGGGTCAAGGAGCTCTGGATTAGTATTTAGGAACTCTGGCCTCGGCGTAGGCTTTTCCCCCGTTTGATCTGAACCATCTTCAACACCCTGCCCTGACGACATCTCGCGATTCTCTTGCGAAATTTGCCCACCAACCTTGTTCACACCACCTATTCATGACTACTCGACTGGGACAGTTGAGTAAACAAGTATTCAACATGGCTGCCAAGACCAAGACCGATATCCACCTGTACACCATGGGCACGCCCAACGGTATCAAGGTCTCCATTCTGCTGGAGGAGCTTGGCCTGGAGTACAAGACCACCCCCATTGATATTTCCAAGAACACCCAGAAGGAGCCCTGGTTCCTCGAGATCAACCCCAACGGACGCATCCCGGCCTTGACCGACGTCTTTGAGGATGGCAAGCCTGTTCGTCTGTTTGAGAGCGGAAGCATCATGCAGTACCTCGTCGACCGCTACGACAAGGACCACAAGATCTCCTACCCCTACGGCTCCCGCGAGTACTGGGAGGTGAACAACTGGGTAGGTTCGAGGCGGGCCGATTGAGAGAGCTGAACTAAAACGTGATGTAGCTGCACTGGCAGATGGGCGGTCTCGGACCTATGCAAGGCCAGGCGAACCACTTCAAGCGTGAGTTACTACTACTGCACGTTACATATGAACCCGATCGAGCGGCTGACCACTGCACTAGGCTACGCTCCCGAGAAGATCCAGTACGGCATCGACCGCTACACCAACGAGACCCGCCGTCTGTACCGCACCATGGACACCCAGCTCAAGGCGAACCCCCACGGCTACCTCGTCGGTGACCGGGTTACCATTGCCGACATGGCGTGCTGGGGCTGGGTCGCGGCCGCCAAGTGGGCTGGCATCGACCTGGAAGAGTTCCCCGCGCTGAAGGCGTGGCTGTGGAAGCTCGTCGAGCGTCCCGGCTTCGAGGCGGGACGTCACGTCCCCTCGCCTCACAAGGCGCTGGAGCACTACAGCAAGACGGACGAGGAGTTGGATGAGCAGGCCAAGGGTGCGAGTGCCTGGATTCTGAAGGGCATGCAGGAGGATGCTGCCAAGAAATAGGTCGCAGATGCCTCGTGAAAATTAATTCATTCAAGCGCTTATGTTCTGAAAACGTGACATCTAGTGGTGCCAGTGATAAGAGACAGTCACCGACTGGGTATGCCCGAGCACTTGTGAGCAGCAGCAGGTGAGCTCGACATACTACTTATAATTCACGGACGACAGGCAGAAAGAAGTTGGTCTCATTTCTGAGTCAAACAATAGTATCTGAGACCTGCGCAGGGAATGAGAAAGAGAGACCCAGCTAATCATTACCTATCACCAAGATCTAGAAGACCTGAACCACGCGGGCAGTGCCTTACTACAAGGTGCCTGACTCTAGTCATTCATACAAGCTCCAATGAGCCGAATCAGGTCGGTTAGCTCAGTTGGTTAGAGCGTGGTACTAATACATCACCTGGTGTATCTGGTAATGCCAAGGCCGGGAGTTCAAGCCTCCCACTGATCAAATTCTTTTGCACTATCAGAGATTGAAACTTTTGCTATCTTCATCTTTGCTTGAGTTCCATCTGATGATGGATTTGGTGTTGGATCGCAAATGATTCTGAGAGAAGACTTTTGAGTGAGTTTGCTCTAAAAACTTTGACATTTAATCACGTGGTGAGCCCCACCTGCCTCGCCGTTGCCAAGACTCGCAGCACCTGGCACCAGTCGCAGCCGATTAAGGTCAGCCAGTGCTCCGGACATGGTTTCCATCTCCGCAGGTCCACGCTAAACTCGGTTCCATATAAAAGTTCCCTCCTCCTTCATCGCAATCCCCATTTGCCATCACACCACACCACCTTCTTGCGACATACCATTGTTACCGCGCAGCAATCAACATGTCGTGGAGAAACCAGGGAATTACGGGTTCCAATAACATTCCTCTCGGAAAGCGCCGTTTCGGTGGCGAAGATGAGGAGCCCGAAGCCTACAGCAACGGTAATGGCAACGGTAATGGCGAGCTGAAGCGCGGTCGCAGCCCGGAGCCTCGTAAGTATCTTCGTTTTCGCGCCTCCTGGTTGTCGCAACAGGATCTGACATTGCGAATAGGCACCGATGCCGATGGACCTCGACGCCGAAAGAAGAGAAACCGCTGGGGCGACGCGTCGGAGAACAAGGCTGCCGGCCTGATGGGCCTGACGACGGCCATCACGGCGAACATGACGGGCGAGCAGCTGGAGGCCTACACTCTGCACTTGCGTATCACGGAGATCAGCCAGAAGCTTCGCATCGACGACGTCGTCCCCGCGGATGGAGACAGGTGAGCTCTCTCGCGTGTATACTCGATTGCGTTGGCTAACTTTTTAGATCCCCCTCTCCGCCTCCGCAGTACGACAACCACGGTCGCCGTATCAACACCCGCGAATATCGATACCGCAAGCGCCTTGAAGATGAGCGCCACAAGCTCATCGAGAAGGCCATGAAGACCATTCCTAACTACCACCCGCCGCAGGATTACCGCAGGCCCACCAAGACCCAAGAGAAGGTCTACGTGCCTGTTAACGACTATCCAGAGATTAACTTCAGTATGATTGCTAACCCTCTAACCCTCCTAACCAATATTCTTGTTTCCCTTGTTCCCTGCCTGGATCTCGGCCAAACTTGTCATGCATCCTCCAGGTGTCTTGTCAGACCTGGCCTTGTCAGATCGGGACCGTCATTACTTGCTTCACCCTTTTGATACAGATACTAACGCGTAGCTCTCCCATTGAAGTTGGCTTACTTATCGGACCCCGTGGCAACACTTTGAAAAAGATGGAATCAGAATCAGGCGCCAAGATTGCCATTCGTGGCAAGGGCTCCGTCAAGGAGGGCAAGGGTCGTTCCGACGCCGCCCACGCCAGCAACCAGGAGGAGGACCTGCACTGTCTCATCATGGCCGACACAGAGGAGAAGGTCAATAAGGCCAAGAAGCTCATTCACAACATCATTGAAACCGTACGTTCACCCCCCTTCTGTGGTTCTTGCCAACCGCTAATCACCCCCAACTAGGCCGCCTCAATTCCCGAGGGACAGAACGAGCTCAAGCGTAACCAGCTTCGTGAGCTCGCTGCTCTCAACGGTACACTCCGAGACGACGAAAACCAGGCCTGCCAGAACTGCGGTCAAATCGGTCACCGCAAGTACGACTGCCCCGAGAGACAAAACTACACTGCCAGCATCATTTGCCGTGTGTGTGGCAACGCTGGACACATGGCCAGAGACTGTCCCGATCGCCAGAAGGGTGCCAGCTGGCGTAACGACGGCAGCGCCCCCGCTGGTGGCAGACCTGCCGGTCGTATTGGAGGCGGAGATGCCGTCGACCGCGAGTACGAGGTATGTCACCCTAATATGTTGATTTTCTTTGGCACAAGCTAACACAAGCAGCAACTCATGCAAGAACTCGGCGGCGGCTCCTCCAACGGTGCTGCTCCTGCGCGCATTGAGGCCGGCCCTGGCTCGTACAACAACGGCCCCAGCGGCGACGCAAAGCCCTGGCAACGTGGTCCCACCGGTGGTCCTGCTCCTTGGCGTAGCCGTAACAACGACTCACGCGACGATCGTGACCGCGACGGTGGTGGCGGTGGTGGCGGCGGCGGCGGCGGTGGTGGTGCTGCTCCCTGGGCTCGTGACCGTGGCAGCCGCCGTGATGACCACGGTGGAAACGGCGGCGACAGCTACTACGGCCAAGGTTACGGCGGCCAGGCCTCTGGTGGTGCTGCTCCTGGTGCCGCTCCCTGGCATCAACCTCCTGGAACGCAGAACAACGGCTATGGTGGCTACGGCGGCTACCCTGGATACGGTGCTCCTCCAGGCATGAGTGCTCCCGCGGGCGTTCCGCCTCCTCCTCCTGGTGCTCCCGGTCTCGGTGCTCCTCCTGGTCTGGCTGGCGGCCTCAACGCTCTCATCCAGCAGTATGCCGGTGGCGCCCCCCCTCCGCCTCCCTCCGACAATGCTCCTCCTCCGCCCCCAAGCGACCAACCTCCCCCGCCTCCCCCGGGTGCTTGATTGAACACAGCAAGGACAGCAGGCGACTAACAGGATACTGACGGCACACGCCGACTAACGATGGACTAACGACCAGGGATTCACTGTGACCTCTAGGTTGCCGGTGCCTGTAGCCTCGTTCGTGTGAAGCAGATTCGAGAAGCAAAAGGCGCAATTGAAATTGTACGATAGATTGAAGTCGGCACTAATTACTAGGGTCCTTCGAACGCCATAGCACGGAGTGTAGTTCATCCCATTTTAAAAAATTGATTTGGTTCACGTGAAGTTATCCGTAACAGCCCAAGCGCTGTGTCGGAGTCGGAGCCGAGTGTGGACGCCGAGAGTTGTTCCAGACAGGTGTCCCGCAAACCTTCGTGCAGCGCTCGCCATCCGTGATTGGACTCTCTCCGAATACGTGAAATGTCCCAATGGAGTCGCACCAACCCAAGACATGGAAAGGTGAACCATCGCAAAAGCAGGCGCAAGCTGCATGTCGAGCGTCGCAGATGCATGAGAACCCCGCATTAATGACATCCATATCGCAGGCTACAGGCCGCCGTAGGCCTTTTAGTGGGCGCTGGTGGAGGAGGTCGCGAACGCCGGGCCCAGGGCAGGAGGGAGCTTGGGCCACCTTCTGCGCTAGGAGTGCTGTGCATCATCCACTTTGAGCGTCCTTTCCTGCGCAAGAGATACGGGTACGGGGCAAGCGCAGCCATGGTCCCCAGACAGCGGAGCAGCAGCAGTAGCAGACCTGCCTAGACATGACGCCTTCCCGTCCGTCCTAGTTGGATGTTCCCACTCGTCAGCCTTCGATCCCGAATCTTCCCAGCGGCATACGTGCTTCGACAGCCATCGCCACGCTCGTTTTCAAACCGAATAGTCAACAACTAGTCATTTCCTATCGCCTTTGAAATACCGTTATCCCCGAGCGACATCCAAGACCACTGGCAGCCATGGCTGTCAACCCGTTCGGGTTCACCAAGGGACCAGTCACTTTCTGGCTGATTGTCGTATACGCAGCTTTCCTGATCCCGCTCGTCTGGATCCACGAGACTGTTCCCAATGTCAAGCCATTTGACGGACTGAATGTCACCGAGGCGTGGCACGACCTGACGACCATCACGAGGCAATACCATCCGTACAACAGCCGTGCCAACGATGAGGTCGGCAGCTACTTGATGGAACGGATCGAGGAGATTCTGAACCGAAATGGAATCGAGTGGACCAAGGAAAAAGATGCTGGTGGCATTTTGCGAACTAAGGCTTCTGTGTAAGTATTCTGCACAGAGATGAATGGTGCCGAAGCTAAAGTTTATACAGCGAGACATCTGCCTCGCTAGGTAACAAAATATTCTCCCAGGGTCCTCGCGTCACCGTGTTTGACGACACGATCTCGAACATATCCGTCAACGGTGACAATGGGTTGGGCGTTTACTTTGAAAGCACGAACAAGCTCGTGTACATCCGGGGAACTGAAGACGAGGATGGCGAGTGGTGGAAACGTGACGGAGGCCGCAAGATTGGCAAGGGCGGTGTTCTCGTTAACGCTCACTATGACAGTGTCTCCACTGGCTATGGTGCAACTGACGACGGCATGGGGTGCGTCAGTGTACTCCAGATGCTTGACTACTACACGAAGAATGTCTCCGGTCGTCAGCCCAAGCGCGGCATCGTCTTGCTTCTCAACAACGGCGAAGAGGACGGCCTCTTCGGAGCTCAGGCATACGTCCAGAGCCCTCTGTATTATTTTACCACCACGTTTGTCAATCTCGAGGGTGCTGGCGCAGGCGGACGAGCAATTCTGTTCCGCGCCACTGACTTGGAAGCTGTCAAGGCGTACAATCACGTGCCGCATCCTTTCGGCTCTGTCTTTGCTTTCGATGGGTTCAAGCTGGGAATCATTAAGAGTGGAACAGATTACAGTGTTTGGACCGAGAACTTTGGCCAGCGTGGCCTCGACATCGCCTTCTACCGTCCTCGCGCCAGATACCACACGAACCAGGACGACACCCGCCATGCGTCTAAAGAGAGCATGTGGCATATGCTGACCAACTCCCTGGCAGCCGTTGACCATCTGCAGAAAGACACGAACTCCTTCATCGGCGACTCACCAGCAGACGGAGATAAGAGAAAGGTGTCAAGCGGCCATGCTACCGATGCCGCCTGGTTCGACATGTTTGGAAAGGGCTTCGCCGCTTTCGAGTTGCGTGGCCTCTTTGCATGGGCTCTAACTCTGCTCATCGTAACGCCGTTGATTCTCGTTCTGGTCACCTACCTCTTGTCCCGAAATGACAAGTACTACTACTTTTCTCGCAACGCCAGGGTCGATGCAGGTGATGCGTCTGTCCCCATTGGGGGATGGAAGGGTTTCTTCCGGATTCCTCTTGCTTTCATCTTCTCTGCCGGTTTGACGTTTGCTGCGGCTCTTTTGATTCACAAAGTCAACCCCGAGATAATCTACAGCGATGAATACGTAGTGTAAGTACCCCCCGAGAGCAAATAAGATTGAGTTTTACTAACGTTACTAGATGGGCGAATTTTCTCTCCTTGTTCTTCATTACCTTCTGGTTGATCTCTAAGGGAGCAAGCTCGATCAGACCCAGCGGTCTTCAGAGGGGATATGCCCACATCTGGCTCTTCATCTTCAGCTGGGCTATTCTGGTTGCTGCAACGGTCTTTATCGATCGAGTGAAAATTGCCGCCGTCTATCCATTCGCCTTTTTGCACTCGGCCGTGTTTGTCGCGACACTTATCAGCCTCTTGGACCTTTTCGCTTTGCCGACAAAGAAGAACTTTGCTGAAGCGGCCCATCACGACCAGCAAAATCGCGATGACATTGCCGAGGTCCCCAACTCAGATGCCCTGATTTCTCCCGCGCCAAGTGAGACCGCCTCTCGCGCACCGGTGGAAGAACATGCCGGAGAGCCAACGGAGACTAGTGCTCTCTTGGGCGGAGACAATGAAAACCATGGCACAATCCGACAGACCTTCACTTCGGGCTACCGACGATCTAACGCCGCTACTGTGGGCAGCGACAGCGATTACAAAGCAAAGGAAGAGGTTCAGTCACCGGGTGAGAAGGAACAGCCATGGGCTGCCAAGTTGCCATCGTGGACCTGGTTTGTCCAGCTCCTGGCGCTGGCCCCGATCAATATCGTGATTCTCAGTCAAATTGCGCTCTTCGTTACGTCTGCGATAAACCAAACCAACGCAGACGGTGTCGATTCGCTTTGGTCGTACCTCATTCTGGCTGGCTTCAGTGTGTTTATTCTCCTGCCAGTGACCCCTTTCATTCACCGAGTTACATACCATCTGCCCGTGCTGTTGGTCTTCATCTTCGGCGTCACCCTCGTCTACAATTTAGTTACGTTTCCATTCTCCTCAAACAGTCGTCTCAAGGTTAGGTTCCAACAGGTTGTCCACCTGCAAAACGAGACCTCGTTCGTTCAAATCACCGGAATCGAGAAGTATGTTAAGGAGATGATCGAGGAGCTACCTTCAGTTGTTGGTCACGAAATTTCCTGCACAGGAAGCGCATACGGTCAATGCCGGTACAATGCAGAGACCCTGCTGCCAAAGATAACAGGCAACATCGCCAACGACTTGGCCAGAAACAAGTACGCTGACCTGATCACCTTCAACGTGAGCCGCTCCAACTCGAGCAACTACATGGCCACGGTTGAAATCGATGCCAAAAAGTCCAAGACTTGCACGTTGTGGACATTTGACGAGCTCTCGGCTTGGCATGTCCACGGAAACGCTGGAATTGAGCCCGTTTTGGGGAAGCCAGAAGGGTCCCCCACGAAATACATCAACCTTTGGCGAAGAGACTGGTCAAAGCCTTGGACTGTGGATTTGGAATGGAGTAAGGGCAACCCGGATATTATCGCTGCGCCTTCGTCCTCTACAGATTCTTCAATTTCCGCTGTTGGTCCAGACACCCACGAAGAGCTACGACTCCGTCAAACAGTCGATCCTCTGTCTGCTCCACCCCGGTTCAAGGGAGAAATTCGCTGCCAATGGAGTGACGCAAACGTTTTGGGCACCATTCCTGCGTTTGATGAAGCTTTGCAATATGCCCCCGAATGGATTGCGGTTACCAAGAGAGCCGTTGGTCTCGTAGAGGGTCGCCAGGGGTTCGAAATTTAAGGCTGGCATACCAAATGCGTCTCACAGCAGCTGTGCGGGGGACAACACGGAAAACGCTCCCTGGTTTCTCTCACTATGTTTGGATTTCGGACGGCAACACTGTCACATTGTTTGCATCGGCGTTTGAGCATGGCTTCGTCGCTTTGGGTACGGTTATTGGTTATTTTTATCGTCAGCACGCACTTGTTACGAGACACGCATTGTCAACGACGGGCGGATGCCGCATGGAAGCATGAATAGGTAGTATTATCTAGGAGCATTAATCAGAAGCATTGTTCATTCTCTCCCAAGGTGCTGAGTGTTTCGTTCCCAAGCCACGGACGTCGTGTCCCTCAGCCTCGTAATTATGCTCGTCCAGCATCAAGCTGACGATGGGGGGTATCTTGTCTGAATTGTTAGCACTGCGTGTGAACATGACCAGCAAGCAGTGTTACCTACTATGTCATTCTCTCATCATGCCGGTCGTCTCGATTGCACATTCTCAGTATCGCATGCATGGAGGTCACCCTCACTGCTGCATCGTGTCGGCTCCTCCTGACTGCTCATTCGCATGGTAATTTTCAAGGAAATCTCTCATCTTCGCCCACAGCTCGGCCTCCATGTCGCGCTCGACCTTGTTGTTGCGGCTGTTGAGCCACCCAACGTCGAGGTTGCCAATGGTGCCAACTCCATTTGGTTCCAACGATGGCCTGGCGACGATCTTGGCATCCTCGTTCATTACCACCTGCCTCTCTTTGGAAGCGTCATTGCGGAGCTTAATGATGCCGGCCTCCTCGAGGCCCATGATCTGGCGCTTCATGTGAACGTCGACGGTGTGAAGGGTGGACAAGAGGGAGTCCATTGAGTCTTTGAAGAGCTGCTTTTGGTCCTCGGGAGAGACGGTGCTCGTGGCGTTGGATGATGAAGACTGGGGTTTGTTGCTCAGGGCGGACATGGCGGAGGAGGTGTGGTTCATGAGCTGGACAATGTTCTTGTCAATGTCGCAGAGCTGTTGGATGCGCTCCTCGAGGGTGAACGGATCAGTGGACTGATCGCCAGACATGTTTGCGTCGGTCATGCTGTGAGATTTTTGATGTTTGCGGCCTCGATCTCAAATCCTTGGGTCAAATCAAAGCGATATCGACAATGAGATGAGAGGTTGAATGAGCTGGATGATGAAGCTCAAAAGGTACATGAATGAGGTACCGCGTCGCAAAGAAAGGGTGGGTCTGAGAGTAGAGAAAAGGTCGAAGCTCCTTCCAATGATTGGGGAAGCTCCTCGAGAACTAGTCCCGAAGGAGAATAGCGCGACCTTTGACGGATATTTTCCACTGCCAACCTCTCTTTCCACGTCGTTGCAGCCTTGCAGGGGACCAAGCCTCACTCATCGGGGGACGCGACGACATCGAATTCATCAAGCTCATCTCAGCGAAAACTTAGCCATCCGCACCGAACAAGACCCGGACCACTTGTTCATCGTAATCACTGTCAAATCGAATAACCTTATAGATATAGTCGCTCCTTCTCGGTCTATATTCACGTTTGCGACCACGCGCCTCACCTGCCCGACGAGGGGGATGTTCCATCAGTTTTGGACCGAGTAATCGAAAAAAGAACGTCAAAAAAGACTGTGAATCTAGAAAGATACGATCAAAATGTCGGCCAATGCCGGTCAGACGGGAGCTGGAGTCCCTCCAGGAGGCGCTCCAAACGCAGCAGGCGCGTCGGGTACCTACCAGCAACCAGCGTCTACAACACCAGGCGCCGCTGCTCCCCCAGTCTCGACAACTCCCATACCTCCTCCCACAACGACACCAGCGCCAGCGCCAGCGCCAGCGCCTGCCGCCGCTCCAATGTCGAATCAAAATCTGAATCAGATCGTAGGTGTCCATTTCATTTTTATGTGTCCTTGGGCGGGATGAGGTTGATGGGGATGGTGTTGCCTCTTGCGTCGGATTGTGAGTCGCCGTGGCGACGGTGGCCCTCTCATCGCGAGTGTGATGAGGTGATGTCGTCCACAAAGGGCACTCCCATGCACCGCACCGGTCTCAATTTTCGACAAAACACCATCACCGCCTCCTTTGTCGAGTCTCAGCATCACATTTGCAGCGTTTCTGCATCTACTTGTGGAGCATCTGGAAATATGTCGGCGCCACAGAATCGAGGCCCAACGAGCCGAGAGTTCCAAAAAACGGCGCGCTATTTATCCAAGTTTTCAACGATTTCTGGATTATTGCTAATAGAAGCATCAGGTCACAGACTACCTTCTCAAGAGAGGGTATACTCGTACCGAGACCATCTTCCGTCAAGAGTCAAGTCACCTAGGTCCGGATGGCAGACCCATCCACAACAAGGTCGACGACCTTGGTCCGAAGAAGTACCTCAAGGCCTTTAACCTGCTGCGCGAATGGGTCGAGAATAATCTTGACATCTACAAGGCACGTTTCCCGCTTTTCTCCGTCAGTCGGTTCTAACACCCCCCCCCAGTTCGAGCTGAATAAACTGCTTTGGCCCGTCTTCGTCTACTCTTGGCTTGAGCTGGTCACGCAGGGCTACTCGGAGGACGCCAAGAGCCTCCTCAACACCCTGAAGCCATACTTCGAGAACATCCACGGCGACGACCTCAAGACCTTTTCCACCGTCACCCTGGCCCTGCACGCCAAGGAGAACCCCACCACTAAGCTCTACCGCGAGAACAAGTATCGCATCCCTCTGAACCAGCATGTCAGCGGCAACCTCTTCCACTTCCTCGAGCGCGAGCGTGACAACGGCGGCGCTGTCATCACCTACATCCTCCAGACTTTCTGCCAGCTGGACTCAACCTCTCGCGGACCTATCGAGCCCTTTAGCTTCGAGGCGATCTACCGACGGAGTCAGAACTTGGACTTTGACGAGGTCGACCTGCAGGAGGGAATCCCCGGAGCCTTCACGGGAATTTCCAACCGAGACCTGCTCGACAAGACCGCGCCTTTGAAATTGGGCGCCCTGCCTATGGAGGAAGATCTCCGCGACGATGTCCGCGCAGAGCTTGCTGATGAGGATGCTCTCAACCCCCCGCCCGATGGCAGGTCTACTCTGGTTGACGAGTTCGACCGCAAGATCAAGAGGGAGGAGAGCGCGGATGGCCCTAACAGAAGCGATCTGCCTCTCCCTCCGTCCCGCGCCCGCGATGTTGTGATGGAGATGCAGAAGGTTAGAGAAAACCGCGATCGATTCAAGATTGAGGGCCGCACCGGTGGCGTTGGCATTCCCGTTAGTGCATGCATGTTTACGTTCCACAACACTCTCGGAAGGTAAGTCTCGTCTCTTCTTTCCTGGTGAGCGTAGCTAACCAAATAGCGTGGCATGCATGGACTTCTCTCAAGACCATGAGCTGGTCGCAGTCGGCACCACCGACTCCTATATCCGCGTCTGGCACCTTGAGGGTAAGGCTCTCAAATCGAAGAGAGCCGACGAAAAGGATTTCAAGTTCAACAACCGCAAGCTCATCGGCCACTCTGGACCGGTTTACTCTGTCTCCTTTTCTGACGCCATCGCCAAGCTCGAGCATGCGCCGTTTGGTGAGGAGGGCAAGGGCGAGCAGCCCATCGAGACCAGCTCGAAGCTGCTGCTTTCCAGCTCCGCCGACGGCACTGTTCGCATCTGGTCTCTGGATATCTGGGCCTGCGTGTGCGTCTTCAAGGGCCACGATGGTCCCGTTCTGAGAGCAAGCTGGGGTCCTCACGGACACTACTTCTTGACGGGCGGTTGGGACAAGACGGCTCGCATCTGGATGCAGGACCACGCCTCGGCCCAGCGTATCCTTGTTGGACACGACTCCAGCATCTCTGCGGTGGCCTGGCATCCAAACGGTACCTACGTTTTCACCGCCTCTGACGAGACGGACAAGTCGGTTCGTATGTGGTCGGTGGTCACGGGTCAGTGTGTCCGCGTCTTCACTGGACACACGGATTACATCTCATCACTTGAGTGCGCACCCAACGGCAAGATCCTCGCGAGTGCCGATAACAGCGGCAACATCTTCTTCTGGGACATCCAGAAGGGCGCGCGGATCAAGCGGTCTCGCGGCCACGGCAAGGGTGGTATCTGGTCAATGAGCTTCAGCGTCGAATCCAACGTTCTCGTCTCTGGTGGACAGGACGGTTCCGTCCGTGTCTGGGATGTTGAGCTGCCTGCGGAGGGCCACAAGGTTGTCCAGCAACAGGTCGGAACAGCGCCTGCACAAGAGGGAGGCGATACCATCGTCGCAGCCACAGGGCAGACTGAGCGCCCGAATGCAAGCACTCAGGGAGCTGCTGGCGGTAGCTCTAGCGCACCAAGCAGCGGCAAGAAGAAGGGCAAGGAGGTGATGATTACGCCTGACCAGGTCAGCGCGTTCCCGACCAAGAAGACACCGGTCATGAAGGTGCAGTTCACGCGGATGAACCTGATTGTGGCCGGTGGCTGCTACGACCCCGACCGTTGAAAAGGATGACGAAGGCCGCCGAATAATGTTCTGGGCGGGTGGAATTAGATTGCTTTCATCCAGTTTGGCGTTGGGGGCGGGGACGAAGGGCAGGCATGTCTCTGTAGGATAACCAGACCAGGCGGCACATATGCTAGCTGTCTCTGTAAATCAGAAATACACTCGGTAGTTACTTCATCTCCTCACTCGCGATTTTTTTTTTTTGCTGGACTGAAATGTCACCCTCTTCGGTGTGCGGTGCCTGCCCGAGCAATGACTGCAGTGTGGGACGCTATTAAGCATTGGCCTGGGGCAGCTACAGGGGCCTTGGGGGGGCTCCCAATCGGGCGCTGTGGCTGTAGCTCCCAATACCGAATGGGCAGCAGCGAATCACATGGTGCGGAGCAGCTGGTACCTTCGCATTGAGCGTCAGTAAGGTAAGACCATGGCCAGAACCGGCCGTGCTGCCTTGTCTTGCCTTGCGTAACCTCCAACTACGACATCCCACCTACTCTCCCCCATCCGCCTGCGTGGTCTTGATCTCGTCGACGCCAATCCAATCCACGAGTATCCCGATTACCGCGCAAACACACTTACCATGGATCCTCTCGAAGAGTCGCCCTGGGGCGATTCGCAACCCACCTCCGAGCCCAGCTCTCAAGCGCCCTCCTCCCAGAACGAGCCATCGACGACGACGTCCCAGGCGGAGGCCAAGTCGGACGCTCCCAGCTCGACCTCCGCACCCCGTCCGTCACGCTCCGGTCCCGTCCGCCGTCTAGTCGCCCAGCCCACCCGTCTCGAGGCCGTCGACGATCCTCTCGGTCCCTTGGGTCCTCTCGGCGCTCCCGCCGCCGCTGACAATGGCGCCGACGCGGGCCAGGACGCTCCGCCCGTCCCGCCGCAGAAGGAGCAGATGGTGATCCGCACCACGATGCCGCAGCAGCAGGCCAGACGCCCCGGACCGGCCGACCCGCATCGCATCGACGACGACGAGTACGACCGCCCCTCTGGCCCGAGACAGCCGCCGCCGGTGCAGGCTGCGCATCCCAGTCCCGTGCGGACGCATACCCAGCCCAGCGTGAGCGTGGAGCAGGCTAGCAAACCGACCTTTCAGATCACAGTGGGCGACCCGCACAAGGTTGGCGACCTGACGAGCTCTCATATCGTCTACTCTGTGCGGACCAAGGTTAGTCGGGAAGAATGAATGACGGCCCGGGTCGGCGCTAACGTGGTGTAGACATCTTCCAAGGCTTACAAGCAGCCCGAGTTCGAGGTCAAGCGCAGGTACCGCGATTTCCTGTGGCTTTACAACACGCTGCACGGAAACAATCCCGGAGTTGTTGTGCCGCCACCGCCGGAGAAGCAGGCCGTCGGACGTTTCGAGAGTAACTTTGTCGAGGGACGTCGGGCTGCTCTCGAGAAGATGCTGAACAAGACCGCCGCCCACCCGACGCTGCAGCACGACGCGGACCTCAAGCTGTTCCTCGAGAGCGAGTCCTTCAACGTGGATGTCAAGCACAAGGAGCGCCGGGAGCCTCTTCCGACCGAGAGCAAGGGCGTTTTTGGAAGTCTGGGCATCAGTGTTGGGAGCAGTAGCAAGTTCGTCGAGCAAGATGATGTAAGTGCAGTGATGGTGTCTGTATGTCGCGTGACTGACAGTTGCAGTGGTTCCACGACCGCAAGGTGTACCTCGACGCACTCGAGAACCAACTGAAGGCGCTGCTCAAGGCCATGGAGACAATGGTCGGCCAGCGCAAGATGATGGCCGAGGCTGCCGGAGACTTTTCGGCGTCCCTGCATGCTCTGTCCACCGTCGAGCTTTCGCCATCCCTCTCTGGCCCCTTGGATGCGCTGTCGGAGCTCCAGCTGACCATCCGCGACGTCTACGACCGCCAAGCGCAGCAGGATGTATTGACTTTTGGTATCATCATTGAGGAGTACATACGTCTCATTGGTTCCGTCAAGCAAGCCTTCGGCCAGAGACAAAAGGCCTTCTACGCCTGGCACTCGGCCGAGTCTGAGATGCAGAAGAAGAAGAACACCCAGGACAAGCTGCTGCGGCAGGGCAAGAGCCAGCAGGACAGGCTGAACCAGGTCAGCGCCGAGGTAGCTGATGCAGAGAGGAAGGTCCACCAGGCTAGGCTCCTGTTTGAGGACATGGGCCGTCTGATGAGGGCGGAGTTGGACCGCTTCGAGAGGGAGAAGGTGGAGGACTTCAAGAGTGGAGTTGAGACGTTCTTGGAGAGCGCGGTCGAGGCACAAAAAGAGGTACTTCACACGTTCATACATCACACAGACACACATGCTAACAGCCACAGTTGATTGAAAAGTGGGAGACGTTCCTGATGCAATTGGACGCTGAGGACGACGAGACGGTCTTTTACCGGCCGCCGGTCATCCAGTCCTCGGGCAAGCCGCCCGGCAACACGGCCATCGACAGGGCTCGTGCGACCATCAACGACGATTCCGACTAGAAGGCCGGTGCAGAGTTACGGCGCAGAAAGATTTCTTACACCATCCTTCCATCGCAAAGCAGCGGTTTCTACTTCTTATGAGGCATGAGGTGGCGTGGGGGGCTGGATGAGTCTGGAACCAAGCGCATGTGTCGAGCCTTTCTTTTGGTTGTTCATCGTTGTTGTACATATATGACAGTAGAGACCCCGGTGGTATAGGCTCAGGGCTCCGTAATCCCGACTTCGCTGCAGCCCCGGCACCCTGGGCGCTCTGAATCTCCATCCAACCGTTTTACCAATCCATCCATCATCCATCGTACAAGTCCCCTCTCATCCATCCTTGCCCACGTCTATGACGCACCCTTGGGGACTCCTGCCTTGCTCTTGGTTGACTTCAACTTAGTCTGGTCGATGGAAGCGCCGTAGTCGCTGATCAAATCACCCAGGTCGTAGGGGTCGTCCTCTTCCGCGGCGGGGGCGGCGGCGGCATCGTCCTTCGCAGCGGCGGCAGCACCCTTTCCGCTGGCGCCGGCCTTTGCGGCGGCATCAGCACCCTCAGCAGCCTTGGGGCCCTCTGCGGCGTCGAAGGCGCGACCGAAACGCTGACGGAAGGCAGCGAGCTTTCCGGCCTCGTCGACCTCGACGTTCTGGAGGGACTTGTCGGTCGGCTGCCACAGGGCGTGGTTGCGGGAGTCCTTTGCGGAGCGGACGAGCGGGGAGGGCGAGGTGGAGCGCAGGGTGTAGGTCGAGCCGTCGGAGAGCTGGATGAGCTGGGTGAAGGTGTAGGGGCGGCGGACGCGGGGGACGAAGGTCGCCGCGCGGGTTTGCTGCTGCTGTGTCGTGGAGTTGGGGGTTGTGGAGTTGTATGGCGCCGGCGAGGTTCGGGAGGCGGCGGTGGTTGATGTGAGGGTCGGGCGGAGGGTGAGGAGGCTTGTTGGCCTGGGGAGGTGGGAGGGGAGTTTTGACATTTTGGGCGGAGGTGAGGGCTCGGCGCAATTGACCGGTAGAGGTGGATTGAAGCTTTGGTGATGCTGCGATGCGGTGGTGAGCGTGCCTGCCAAAATTTCGGTTCGGGGCCGGGAGGTTCCGTGCACGGTGAGGTGGGTTTGGATGGATGGATGGCGCACCGGGGGGTCGTGGAGGGATGTGGTGCTTATCGATAAGGACTTTTTTCTGGGCTCCTTTGGGGGTTTGGAGGGACCCTTTACATCACAGCTTCTGGGAGCTTGCTGCGAGGGCTTAGAGGACGATACAATTACATCGACGAACGAGACAGTTTCCCCCCCTCTACGACAGAGCGTACTGAGGCATTGCGACATTACAACAGACAGAAAGCTTCAGCGAAAGCAAGACTCGGGTAAAACGTGCAAAAGAGGCATGGTAGCTGGCGCGCAATGAGTGTGCTGGGGACTGCGCTGCGCCGGACGGCCCGGGCGAATGTCTGCGGGGAGACGTCGCTGAGGGCTCTTTTCGGAGCGTGTAAGCTTCATTCTGCTTCTTCATGGTGTTCACTGTGTAATTGACATCTTGCAGCCCAGATCCGCGTCCCGACGAGACCGCAATGCCCCCTCGGCCGAACACCCACACCGTCCTCCGACGTCTTCCGAGCGATACACACATCACGGCCGCGGGCGTCGTCGACGACGACGACATGGCGCACCGGGTCGCCAACGCCGCCGACAAACGATGTTGACATGAAGGGGGAGCTGCCGGAGCAGCTGCGCGGCGTCATGCGCCGGCTGGCGCACTCAGTGGTGGTGTGCACGTCGACGGACCGGGACGGGCGGCCGCGGGGGATGACGATGTCGAGCTTCGTGAGCCTGAGCATGGACCCCGTGCCGCTTGTGAGCTTCAACGTGCGGACACCGAGCCGGACGCTGGCTGCGATTGAGGATCTGGGCGGCCGGTTTAACGTGCACGTGCTGGCGGAGGGGGAGGCGGGCGCGAGGGTGGCGGAGTGGTTTACGAGGGGCAACTCTGGCGATGAGGTTTTCAGGGAGTTGCCTGAGGGTGTGGAGGTCGAGGAGGAGGATGGGGAGGCGCCGGCGCTTGGGGGCCGCGGGGTGCTGTTTGTGTTGAAGTGTCGGGTGCTCGGGGAGGGGGTGGTGAGCGTGAGGGATCATGTTGTCGTCGTTGGGGAGGTGGAGGGGGTGAGGAAGGGAGGCGGGGAGGGGTTTGGGCTTGTTTATGCGGATCGGAGGTATCGTGTGCTTGGGGATGTGTTGGTGAAGGGGGAGGAGGGGAGGTGAACGGGCAAGCTGGGGAGGACCAAGTCAAGAGCGCGGGTAGGAGAGATGTAAGATACCAATGTGTAGATGCGGATAGAGTGTACATTAGGGAACATCGCCCACTTGAACAGGCCCAGGGCCGTGTCAGAAGGTGGTGAAGGGGTTTGCTCGGATCTGCAAGGTGATTCTGATTCCCGTATCTGAATATCAAGAAGTGACGGAGAATTACTTGCCATGCGAACGATCACTAAGGAGGTTGAGACGTGATGCAAAGCCGGCAGTCAAGATGCCGTTTACAAATCTTTAGTCACATACTATCGCCGTCACAAACTTCAACTTGCCCCCAGATTGTGACGAGGAACCTTGGACAATGGAGTCAGTGGGATGCAGAGGATTTGCGACGTCATGTGTGCTGAATGGATGGACCAGATGGTGCCGCTGGAAGTGCGGAGGCCGGAGCGGTTCAGCGGGATTGCGGAGGCGGGGGTGCGGGTGCGGGGTGGATGTATTTCGGCATCCGAGTGAAAGCCCGGTGATCACGACGCCGGCGGCCGGACCTTGGTTGTTTCAAAGAAAAAACCGACCCCCAAGAGTTAATCTACCTGCATGCAGGTATAGAGGAGCCTGGAATAGGAAAGAGTCCCCTTGTAATTCTTTGGTTTTGCAGCGCAGTTTCTAGAAGGGTTTGTTCATAGCAGGGCTTGAGGATGGATACGTTAGAATCGGATTTGCAAGCAGCATTCTGTTCATCCTTTGTGAACAGGATCATGTTCGAGATGTCGAGACCCTTTTGCTGGGTTGCATTGTCTTTTCGACGTAGAGATCGAAGTCATGGTTGCTAGTTACCGAGACAGCAGCTCATGGAAGTCGGGAGAAGTCCATAGAAATGTGTTTGTGGATGGCTCAAGTCGGCTGTGCTTACGCCCTGCGTACTCACTACAAAGCCCCGAGGATTTAGATCAATAGCCCCGGTCAGCCCAGGCAAACGATTGTCATGGTCAGAAACAAGCCGATGGCAGTCTAATATGTGATCTGAAGGCCCCCGGACCAAGCTGTCAATGTCGCAACAAGACATGGACCGTGCGAGACCCTGGTCTGCCAGTAATTGCAGCTCCAACATGGGTGTCGATGCGTTGGCACAGGCAGACTGAGAGTGCTGATGTACTCTACACTACGTGGCTCTGGACACGGGGAAGGACGCCTCACTTTCAGCCTCGCGGGCGGGTGGGACCTAGGGACCTTCAAGGGACCTCGCGGCCTTGCCCGGGGCTGACCAACCCAAGCTGCCTGCCCGGGCGCTGGAGCTCGGTCTACCTTAGCTACCGCAGGGCAGCCTGCAGGTAGGCGCCAGCGCCAGTCCAGGCACCAGAGACGGGATTGGGGACGGTGAGGGGGCGACCTATGTTTGTCTGGCGGCCCACGCCGTCGCCTTCCTGCTCCAAGGATCGATCTAGAACTACATGAGATATTGGGGACTAGGAACAGGACAGAAGATGCCAGCAACATCGAATGTCCTTGAGGCTATTCGCAAAATATTCAAGGAGGGGTAATGGCGACAGGCAGCACCGTAAATGGAAAAAAGAGGATGACCGCCCGGATGGAATTCCCCACTGAGGGGAGAAGAGGGTGCCACTTTCCAGAGGCAAGAGGCAAGGAGGAGTACTGCCTGGAAGGACGTCGACCTTGGTCAGCTCCATTGAATGCACTGGGTAAAGGCAGCTCAAGTTCAGCTTTCCTGGGTCACAGTGAGAGGCACTGGCAGGCAGCACCGGCAGACAATGGAATCGAAAGGCGGACAGCGAGGAATGGGCAATCGCAGAAGGCGACTTCCTATTCTCTTTTTTTCCATCTGCTGGAAGGGACCATGGGCCCAGCGGCGGTGGTGCTGCATCTCCATCCAGCCCGCTAAAGGTGGCCCTCAGATCAGCCAATCAGGCGCTCCGCACGGTTGCTGTGGTGGCAGGGCAAGCGAATCAGAGAAGGGTCTGGAAGGCCTGGAGGTGATGGAATCGCATAGAATTTCTGAGCTGGGGGTGAGCGTCGCTGCTTTGGGCAGACGGCGGTTTCTTTTTTAGCCTCCTCCTCTTCCCCAAGAAGCTGCTTCCTCCAACTCTTTTCCTCACATCACACACCTCTCTTCTCTTTTTTCACATTCTTCTCTTACGTCCCATCTCGATCAGAGCAGCGAAACACCTGCCGCATCGTAGAGAATTTGTTCATCAAGGTAAGAAGCTGCTTTCCTGCTCCTCCCGCTTGTCTATTGCCCCTCGTTCCCGGTCCTCGTCCAAGCATCTAGAAACGCCACACCCCTCTTTTGGCCTGCAATTTTTCAGTTGCGACCGTCGTCAGCCTCGTCGACGAGCTTCACAATTGCATCCCATCCTCCCCAGATTCGCCGTCCAGAGACAGTTGATTTCGTCCGTCTCTGGAATTCGTCTCGAAACCACCCTTGACCCCTCTACCCCGCCATTCACCGCCAACCACAAACACCAAGTCGTTTGCAACACCAGCTAACAACCAAGCCAGAATCACGACTGTTACGCCCTAGATACCCACATCCTCCATCACAATGTCTTCCCCCGAGACTTTCGAGTTTCAGGCTGAGATCTCTCAGCTCCTGTCTCTCATCATCAACACCGTCTACTCAAACAAGGAGATCTTCCTTCGTGAACTTGTCTCCAACGCCTCTGATGCCTTGGACAAGATCCGCTATGAGTCCCTCTCCGACCCCAGCAAGCTCGACTCGGGCAAGGACCTGAGGATCGACATCATCCCCGACAAGGAGAACAAGACCCTCACCATCCGCGATACCGGTATTGGTTTCACCAAGGCTGTAAGTAGACATGCTCCATTCCCCCACCAGCCCTCAGCTGCTAACTCTCACAGGACCTCGTCAACAACCTCGGTACCATTGCCCGCTCCGGCACCAAGCAGTTCATGGAGGCCCTCACCGCCGGTGCCGACATCTCCATGATCGGTCAGTTCGGTGTTGGTTTCTACTCTGCCTACCTCGTCGCCGACAAGGTCACCGTCGTCTCCAAGCACAACGACGACGAGCAGTACATCTGGGAGTCGTCCGCCGGCGGCACCTTCTCCATCACCCCCGACACCGATGGTGAGGCCCTCGGCCGCGGCACCAAGATCATCCTTCACCTGAAGGACGAGCAGACCGACTACCTCAACGAGTCCAAGATCAAGGAGGTCATCAAGAAGCACTCCGAGTTCATCTCCTACCCCATCTACCTCCACGTCACCAAGGAGACCGAGAAGGAGGTCCCTGATGAGGACGCCACCGAGGAGACCACCGAGGAGGGCGAGGAGAAGAAGCCCAAGGTCGAGGAGGTCGACGACGAGGAGGAGGAGAAGAAGCCCAAGACCAAGAAGGTCAAGGAGACCTCCATCGAGGAGGAGGAGCTCAACAAGCAGAAGCCCATCTGGACCCGCAACCCCCAGGACATCACCCAGGAGGAGTACGCTTCCTTCTACAAGTCCCTCTCCAACGACTGGGAGGACCACCTCGCTGTCAAGCACTTCTCCGTCGAGGGTCAGCTTGAGTTCCGCGCCATCCTCTTCGTCCCTAAGCGCGCTCCCTTCGACCTGTTCGAGACCAAGAAGACCAAGAACAACATCAAGCTCTACGTCCGCCGCGTCTTCATCACCGACGATGCCACCGACCTCATCCCCGAGTGGCTCGGCTTCGTCAAGGGTGTTGTCGACTCTGAGGACCTTCCCCTTAACCTGTCCCGTGAGACTCTCCAGCAGAACAAGATCATGAAGGTCATCAAGAAGAACATCGTCAAGAAGTCTCTTGAGCTCTTCCAGGAGATCGCCGAGGACAAGGAGCAGTTCGACAAGTTCTACTCTGCCTTCTCCAAGAACCTCAAGCTCGGCATCCACGAGGACTCCCAGAACCGCAACGTTCTCGCCAAGCTCCTCCGCTACAACTCCACCAAGTCTGGTGATGAGCTCACCTCCCTCTCCGACTACGTCACCCGTATGCCCGAGGTCCAGAAGAACATCTACTACATCACTGGCGAGTCCATTAAGGCTGTCACCAAGTCTCCCTTCCTTGACTCCCTCAAGGAGAAGAACTTCGAGGTTCTCTTCCTTGTTGACCCCATTGATGAGTACGCCATGACTCAGCTCAAGGAGTTCGAGGGCAAGAAGCTCGTGGACATCACCAAGGACTTCGAGCTCGAGGAGACCGAGGAGGAGAAGGAGAAGCGCGAGAAGGAGGAGAAGGAGTACGAGGGTCTCGCCAAGGCTCTCAAGAACGTCCTTGGCGATAAGGTCGAGAAGGTCGTCGTCTCCCACAAGCTCGTTGGCGCTCCCTGCGCCATCCGTACCGGCCAGTTCGGTTGGTCCGCCAACATGGAGCGTATCATGAAGGCCCAGGCCCTCCGTGACACCTCCATGTCCTCCTACATGTCTTCCAAGAAGACCTTCGAGATCTCCCCCAAGAGCTCCATTATCCAGGAGCTCAAGACCAAGGTCGAGAACGATGGCGAGAACGACCGCACCGTCAAGTCCATTGTCCAGCTTCTCTTCGAGACCTCCCTGCTTGTCTCTGGCTTCACCATTGACGAGCCCGCCAGCTTCGCCGAGCGCATCCACAAGCTCGTCCAGCTCGGCCTCAACATCGATGAGGAGGAGGAGAAGACCGAGGGTGCTCCCGCTGCCGACGCTCCTGCCGTCGAGACCGGCGACAGCGCCATGGAGGAGGTTGACTAAATGGGTTAGGAATGATAACGGATACCAGAGAAAAGTTCATTGGAGTTGGACGGTTTTCGGTTTTTTTAAGGTTTCGGAATGTTTCCATAATTCCCCCAGCTTAGATGCATGGGTGTATTCTAGTTAACCCGTCATGATCATGAGACAGATGAGGTAGACGCCAGAATTGGAACGGTTAAAACAGTTAAATCATTGTGCCGATTGAGATATTTGCGTACTGCCATCGATGAGTGAAGCCACTGTAACTGACAGCAGACATGCACCAAAACCAATCCCGACAGCTTCAATGCTTCCGATGAGCCTCGCAACGGCAGCGCCAAGCCAGACTCATTGCAATCGCCACAGCCCTAAGATCTACCAGCGATCGAAGGCAAAGCCCCGCATTTGACCCCGCGTCGCCCATTAACGGGCCTGATTCCGCGACCGGAGCAACAATCACGATTGATGAGTTTGGATTCGGCCTTCGACAGCATCCGAAATCAACACATATTTCGGCTAGCCCTTTTGGCTCAGTGGTAGAGCGTCGCACTCGTACGTACATCGTCATGCGAAGGTCCACGGTTCAATCCCGTGAGGGGGCACTTCCTTTTTGCATTTCAGTCATTTCCAGTTTCAATTCAGCTGCCATCACAACGTTTTAAATGCTTTTAGTAGTTTTTCTTGACTCTAGCTGTGAATAGCTGGTTTTGATCTCGTCTTTAACGAGGCCCCACCGTTCCGTCTTAACAACTCAGACGACACTTCTCCCCTGTTACTTTTATTTTTCCACCTTGAATCACCCCGTCCAATCTCCCCCCATCAACAAACACATCTTCACATCCCAGATCAATCTCTCCGGTTGTCCCCTCCGGCGTCCAGACCTCAGCCTCAATCGTATCCCCTCTCGCCTCAACAATCGCCCCAAACTCGCCTCCAGCACCACCGCCATCGCCCCACGCCGCTCTCACGCTCTTCAGATCGCCCAACATCGGCCTAAACACCCACCTCTTCCACCCGACGATCTCCAGCCCGACAGCCTTGAAGCTCAGCGCCTGCGTCGGCCCCGTGGACCAGCTGTGCGAGAGGGAGGTGTACGCCGCGTCGTAGTTGTAGCCGCGCTGCGAGCGGTAGTACAGCGAGCCGTTGGCGGACATGCCCTCGACGAGGGTCTCGCCGCCGGTGAAGTGCGGGGCGTCGAGCATGTAGCCCCACGTGCGGCGCATGAGGCGCAGCGCGCGGAGGGGGCGGGCGGCGGCGTAGTGCGCGAGGACCTCGACGCCGGAGATGAAGGGTGAGATTGTGTCGGGGAGTTCCGGGGTGACGGGGCCGATGAGGTTCCAGTTGCGGGTGAGGGCGGCGGAGACAGAGGCGGCGTGGGAGGCGGAGGTGGTGAGGTTGTAGAGGAGGGCGAGGGCGTTGCCGTCCTGCGGGTGGAGGAGGGCGCCGGCTTCAGTCTCGTTGTCGCGGTAGAGGGAGGTGGACGGGTCCCAGAGGACGGTGTTGTAGGCGGTCTTGAGGCGGGCAGCGGCGGCGGACCAGGAGCGGGATTCGGACGGGCGGGAGGTGGCGGCGGCGAGGGAGGCGAGGGAGACGAGGGCGTGGTGGTTGAGGGCGTTGAGGGCGGAGTTGAAGCCGCCGCCGCCGAGGCGGGCCCAGTCGTTCGGCTCGGTCTGTTCGGCGAGCCCGACGGTGTTGGCGTCGAGGGCGCGGAGGATGTAGGACACGCCGGAGGAGATGCCGGGCCAGTGGGCGTCGACCCAGGAAGCGTTGGAGGTGAAGATTGCGTAGTTGAAGCAGGCGATGAGGGTCCAGGCGTGGTAGGTGTCGCTGCGGGCGCCGCGGCGCCAGGAGCCGGTGGTCGGCCCGGCGAAGGGGAGGGCGCCGGTGGTTGCGTTCTGGTACATGAACATGGTCTCGAGGGCGTAGTAGACGGACTCGAGGCCGACGGCGCCGAGGCCGAGGTAAGCCGTGGTTCCCGCGATGCCGAGGTCGCCGGGCCAGACGGCGCGGTCGCGTTTGGCGCCGTCGAGGAGCATGGGGCCTTCGGCACCGAGGGTGGCGTTGTAGGCCCAGCCGGGTTTGACCTGGGGCAGGTGGCGGGAGGTGTTGGGCGGCGCGATGTTGGTCTGGGCGGTGAAGACGCCGGCGTACCAGGCGCGGGTGAGGAGGTCGTCGTCCGGGGTGTGGAAGTGGCCGTGGTAGGTCGAGGGGTCCGGCTGGGAGGGGGAGTAGGCGAGGTGGCAGAGGATGTTGGAGAGGGTGACGGGCGCGAAGGCGTGGATGGTGAGGTACTTGAAGCCGCCGCGGAAGCGTTCCATGGGCATTTTGTACGAAGTCTGGGACGGGGCGAGGGAGACGTTGAGGGCCTTGTCGTAGTCCTGGGACAAGACGGCGCCGGTATCGTCTGAGATATCGCGGACGAAGGAGGGGGATTCGGTGAAGGCGAGGGAGAAGTGCGGGGTGGTGATGTTGGTCGTGGTGGTCGTGTTCGTTGATGTGTTTAGGGAGATGAGGCCGCCGACGTAGGGGAACTCGAGGGAGATTTGGGAGTCTGCTGGGAGGTTGAGGATGTAGGATCCATCTTGGGCGGTGGTCACCTCGGCGTTGGAAGTGATGGCGTGGATTCGTTTAGGGGGGACGAGGCGGGTTGACGGGGATTTGATGTAGGACTCCCAGGGCCGTGATGGAGACGGCTCAATGGCCTGGGCGAAGGGAAGGACGGCCAGCAGCCAGCTGTAGCGTGCCATCGTGAAACCTTGTGAGGCGTGCCATTTTTCGAGGCTGGGTATGCGGTTGGTGGGTGCTATTTCTATGGTGTTGTGCGGTTGGATGTCTTGAGTGGGGGTTGGAGATGGACTGAATTTCCCCGCGATTTCTCCAGGTTGAGGGGATGTCGGGGTAAATCTGCGCGAGGGGATTGGGGGGCGTCTATTCGCGGGCGGGGTTAGACGGTGAGTATCGTATATTTGTTCCGTGGGGTTGATGCAGGCTGTGAGTGTGCATGCTGCCAAGGATTATTGTCACATTTGCGATCGATGTGCGGTGAGTGGTGTTGGGGTTTGGTTCTGTCTGCAGCCCAGATTGATGTCAGCATGCAGGTGTTGTGGTCAGGTGAGTGATGAACAACGTCAATGGAGTTTCGACGAGATTGAGATCTGGTGTTGAATCAACAGAATGGCTTGTTCAAAGGACTGCTTCAATGGCTGCTTAAAATGGTTTTGTGCACATAACTAATTGTCTTCATTTCAAGCGACTACAAGGCAACCCCATCAGTTCGTCTCTGTGCCGAACTCATTTACTCGACTTGCGTGCTTGATACTTTACCATCGACTCAGCTTCTTGTTATTCAACATTCGAAGAAATGCCCTTGACACAACATCAAGCCTGAGCTGTTGATAACATGAGGCTGGTTTGCCACGATTTTCGCTCAAAATCTGGCGAGAAGAACCGAACTTCTGAGGACCTAGATTGTTTCGAACTTGTTAAGTCTTACTCAGGATCAGATGAGACTAGGCATCAATTGACGTTGAAGCCACATCAGATACAGCTTGTTTCGTCGCAAATGATAGCAATGTTTTGCCTTTCCTAGTCACCACCATCAGCTAGAAAAGGCACTACATTACCCGGGCATTGTATCACCAGGGTTCAAGACTTATATGACGGCCATATTGTTGTCTTCATTCACATGATACTCATGAATAGACGGACACGGACGGAGATATGAAATCGACGTTGATGGACTGAAAGGCGTAGTGAACGCGACATCTGAGACGTCGTTCTATGTAACTTTGTCTCTCCCAGGCGAAATTGTTGTCAGACCAGGGCAGAATGCATAGGTGCATGCGATTTTGTCGTGTACGTCCTGAATCTGACTTGACCTTTCAGAAGAAACCTGGACGAGAGGGACGATGTCTTCAACGCCGTGCAGGGTATCACGGTACTCAAGGAGGATTCCTAATTATCAAGCCCACAAGTAGCCTCAGTAGCGAAAGTCAGAGAGTATAAAGGACGTGGTAATTTATAATTTGTATACGAAACAAACAATACTATGATCCTCTGTGCAGATTCGAGTGAGGTTTCATCATCAACTCTACATCAAGCTGGAGAGTCATGCGGCCTCGCTCAAATTTGTGGATGTGCGGCCGATGAACATGAACGTCTGGATAAACGTGACGCTGCGTTCTAGTTTTCATAGTTGCTGCTAGTTGATTCTGTCGCAATAAACAGACCTAAGACGAAGAAGAATTAGACCAGGTTATCTTGCTTCCGAAACTCACATCGCAGGACACCAGGATTTCCGTCCAGTATCTGCACCGTTCTGACTCCGTTCAAGCAATAGATGTGGAGAGCGGGCTGTCATTATGTGATTAAGCTCACGCGGAATGTTCATATACATATTATGTTCCGCATAGCAGCTGAGGGCCAATATTTATCGGGCACGTTTGACCTTCTCCGCGTTTGAAAGCCGTAATGAAGGCGTCCAGTAGCGCCTGTCTGTTCAGCTTTTGGCGGCAACTTTGAGCTGCAAACCTGTGAGGAGAGGACCCCTGGATAGAACGGAAACACGACGGGGTAACAATGGGCATCGACTTTTTCGTGTATTCGAGGTACGTTGACACGAGGGACGAAACTAGAGATGGGAGGCACACTATTAGAAGCACAAGACATCCAGGCGCTTCTCGAACCTGTCTCTAGCGTCGAAAGCAAGAGGGAACATAGTATTGAGACACGATGCCCTGTACTAGAAAAGGCCTTACGGGTATCTGATTCTGCTGAGTCAATTCTTAACCATAGCACCAACTTATGTAGCACACGAGGTCTTCGTTCAGCACACTAGAACCGCCTTGAAAAGCAGCACTCTCGTAAAGAAGCTCTCGAGAGCTATTACAGACCTGCTTCAGTAGTATATAACACCGCTATCACCGGCAGCGAAGACGGGATTGGAAGCGTCAATGTGGACTCGCCGGTCCTAACATGCCTGCATTTCTCCGAGCTTAAATCTAGAATGTTCCCGACTTGCAAACCCATGGTGATTCTGCGAGACTTCGACGGGCAAGCAGCATCATCTAATCCCTCTTGCCTTTCTTGGGCGTTGATTCTGCCAGAGTATACTACCCCTAAGGGACGACGGCGGTATTCGGACGTCGGAACAGACTCGAGACTACCGTTGGAGGACCCCTAGTCCTGTTATGTTGGTTGTACCTGTGATGCCCCGGCCGGAAGGGCCAGACACCCTGGGTTCATTCGCGTTTTCGCCTTGGGAAAACGTGGACTTTGTGGGTAACGGTCGTGTTTTATATAGATATCTCGAGTGGGAATCTGTCAACTCTGAAATTAGCAAGTCGGTGTATTCTGCCAATGTGTCAAATGATTAGAGAAATCGCCATTCGTTGTCGACTTACAAGCTCACCTCAATACTGGTATCTCTCTTCTGAAGCAGTATAAAGGCCATACCGATACGGGCAAATAGGGAAAGCGGTACCAATGATTCTTGATCATGGCCGTCAGAATCTAAGGGCGTGCCATACGACCACCCCCTGAAGTTGCTGCAAGGACGACACCTACAGGCCTAGTATTGACTTTACAGGCGGAGGTCGGTGATGTTATGGTATTCGTCATTGCTGGGCGTTGTCTCTAGCGGGAAGGGATACTCGAGAAATACGGACGGGGAAGGCCATACGATGGGACCAGATCGACAGCCTGACGCGGTACGCATGGAGAAATTGCCATTGATGATATACTTTTCAGAGCCAACACTCTTCCGAGGAAGTCGAGGGATAACCGTTTGCTCTGGGAGTCAGTATGCATCCACAGAAGACCCTCACCTCCTTATATATCTTCTCGCCGTCTTCGAAACCCCCGAGAGCGACGGGTGGCGATGGCCTAGATGGGTAGACGGAGAGAGCATCCGTATGGTCTGCAAACAGTCGCCATATAATGTCTCTTTACCTCGTTATAAAAGTCAAAGACGACAATGAAAGTACCGGACAGCATTAGACTTCGAGCAAATTGCAAGTCTCCCGTGAAGTCCTTCGAGGCTTCGAGTGTCTTCGGAACAAGGGGGCAAAGATTTATCATGGCGCAGGCTTCAGTAAGCCCCTTTCTCGTCGTCCGTCGGCAGGTATTCGGGCTAGAGCCATCGTCAAGGTAGGCAACTTGATAGGAGATTGCGCTGCTGGACAAAGTTCATCAGTGGCACGCTCACATATGTAGATAGAACACCTCTTGGCCCTAGAAGAGTCGCACAATGTCATTCTGTGCCGGGAAACGAGTCGCATTTACCAGAGAACGAACAACACGGAACCCCTTTAAATAGCCTCCGCGCTCGAGGCTAGACGACTTAGGCAGCTGTATCGTGTATTTTGACTAAAGATTCGAGAATATTCAAAGTGAAATGGCACACGATAACACAAGCAGCACGCAAGCTCGTCGAGAATTCACTTTCAATCTTCAAACACACACATCAACGCATCTCCCGCAAGACCAAACGCTCCCCATCACCCCACCGCATAGGCTCCAGACCGAGGCGAACCAAAGTCCCATTTCCAAAACCCACACCTGAAAAACTCTTCCCACTTTCCCCAGCGCCAGCCAACACTCACAAGTCCACATCAGTTCGCCAAAAAAGGCCACTATGAGCCGACCCGGCGACGACCAACACTCAGGCCAAGCATGCTGGCCGCACCAGGCTGCACCAAAAAGCAAAACCATCCCGACTCCCAGGGGGGAAGCGGGATCGCCTGGCCCTCGTCATCTCCCAGAAACCGGCCGTTTGGTGCTGCCTAGCACCATCCACCTGAATTCAGGGGCGCGCGGGGATGGGAGGAGGAGGAGAAGGAGGAGGAGGGGGTGTGGGCAGGGAGGAGCGGCGGAGCTTGGAGTTAAAGCGGGAAAAAGGGAAGTACACCCGTGAAACCCCGTTAAACGTCACGATCACCTTTGTTGGCGCTGGCTCCCGACATCTCCGTGGGGGATAAGCAATGGAATTCTCCGTGGACACCGACGGGACAGTGACCGACAGCAACTGTAGCGTAGAAACACCAAAGTCCCATCGCGTTTGGCTCCCGACCACCGGGAAGAAAGATCCAGGAACCTGCGGGACGGGAAGGGCGTTCTGCTCTTGCATCATGCGCTGCCCGCAGGCTTGCCGCTGGCCTTGTAAGGCAGTCGAATATTGAGATCGTGGAATAAGCTCGACACACCACACACATGCTGTCTGCTGCCTGATTGTACCAAAACGGAAGGGAGGCAGCCGGGTTTGAAGAAAGGCAAGAGGTGCACGACCAAAGTCCATCCTGCGGCTATTTCCGCCGAGCTTTGTGGCTGTAGGCAGTCAAATTAGCACATCTGGTGAGAGGTCCAATGAGTAGTCAAAGACGGGCCATCGCCATTGACGTCTGAATAGCCTCTGGCCCGAGCCATCGTCGTCAATCCTCCTGACGGAGTGCCCCAACTAAGATGTGCATCCTTTGGCGGATTTCGAGAGGTTATTCGGAAGCCTGGGGGTTTGTTAATTAGCCGCTGATAATGTCTCCACGATGGCGAGCTTCTTGGTTCGTGACCCATATAAGACGGGCCCATTGAAGAAAGCCGTTGCCGTGTGCCTGGGTTTGTCAGACTCCGCAAGAGGTCGTCCGTACCTCGCCAGGGTCGAAATGTGGTCATTCCACTGCGTTGTCAGGGATTTGAAAGCAAAACCCCTCCCCTCGGCCGAACACCGCGAGGTCGAAATCGGCTCCAAAGCTCAGAGACTGGGAACGCAAAGGCAGGGATGTCGTCGTCGTATCTTCGACGTCGTTGCATCTATCCCTGATTGGAGATCGACATGAGCAAGAACCCGAGCTGCATGAAACTGACCCATCAAACCGCCGTCGGCCTTGGGAGTCCTTGATATTTCGTTGTCATTCGCCGAGCGTTGATGCGTTGCCTTTATCCGTTGAATAATTGTGAGTGCAGCTGTTGCAGACCTTGTACCGGCGAGAGAGAATGGAGAAGGTGATTGACAAGAAGTTGACGGCTCAGCAAATCAGAGCCACAACGAAAACAAACATCCACGCCAGGGTCTGGGGTACCTTACCCATCTTTGCGGCCGTAGCCGAATCCCTCTCTTCCCACCCACGATTATCCGCCTTCCCAGCCCTCCGCGGTGACGAAGGAATCAAATCCTCGCGCTGAAAAGGGCAACAGAATACCTCACTCCTGAAGGGGGTTCCAAAGTCCCAAAGACGTCGAAGCATACAGAATGCTTCTGTAGGATCTTACCTTGGATCCTGCCGGCAGACTGACTCCCTCCCAGCCCTTTGGCTGTCCCAGGGCAGCGGGAAAGAGAAGAGACATCGGGTTCCTTCGGACGCGTCCCAATCACCTGCCGTCAAGGGCGGAACCCCGGTCGTTCGTCCTCCTACCATAGTACATAGAGACCAGTGGTTCGTGCGTCACTCCATCTCCGCCGCCCGCTGGCAGCAGACGCGGGAGTCTATGCGTCCGGGTACCGGGGTGTTGAGCTTTAGAGTGAAGTCTGATTGATGGGATGTTCGCGCTAGCCTGACGGACAATGGGGGCCAAGCTCCTTCCCAGAACGTTCTGCGTGCGTGTGTATGTCTGATATGTCTATGTGCATCAGATTCAGAAGCACGAGTTTCCGTAAGGAGATGGAGGATATGTCATGCCTGCATGGCTGGCCGTCGCTGAGCCACAATGCCGCGGTCGGATGCCCATGAGTAACTCCCGGAGCCGCCTCCGTCGTCAGGAGGTAAGAGAGGACGCAAACCAGGCCGATATTCCTAGCATAGCTGATGTGGAAGTGGGCGGCTGCTCTCTCTCGTTCCCTGCTCTTCCAATTCGCGTGTTTTGTTTAACATCCGAACCGGGCCGGCATTAACATACCAAGACCCCCCCTTTTGCTCTCATGATACGTACGTACGGCCATCACCGCCGCCGTCGAAAAACACCATCACCCCGCTCCCCATCTTCAGGCATCAAACAGATGAACCCGGAACGTTGCATTCTGGTCACTTCCTCGCACGACCCCGATTCAACTGCTGTGGGTCCCTCGCACTATGAAAAATGCTCCACAGGGCGGCCGACACGAAGCTATTCCCTTCCTGGACTGCCATTCGAGGTACACATCAAGCGTGGGGTCATGGCTCTTGCGGGACCCCATGGCGTCTCCATCACTCGACCAGGGGGATTTCGTTGTTGACTCTCTTCCTCTCTCTTGCTCCCTCCATGGTGCAAGGACAACAGCCTGCCTTCTCAGTCCATCCTGCCAAGGTTAATGTCTGCGTGCGTGCCGCGTGTGTCATTCCGACAACCTGGAAACTTGTCAAGCTCCTTAATGACCAGACCCTGCTCGCGCAATGGCTGGCATGGGTACCTGGACCTGATGGCTGCCCTCCCGAGCGGTTTCTGGCGGGTGTTTTTATCCGATAAGCTTGCGAATCTACCTGCCTCTGCTGCCTCGAGGGCTGGTCAGCATTACAGAAGAACAAAAGTCCCAAATTGTTTGCCTCTCACCGAGCTGTTCAGACGGTCGAATCCCTCACCGATGTCGTTTCACGCCGTAAACGCCATCCCGTCGATGCGTCTAGATGCCAGAGGAGCCTTTGCCGCCAGGTTGCCACAATGATGGCCACCCAGCTCGTGGGCCTTGCCGGTCATTGCCTGCCCCCTTCGGCATGGGCACTTGACCTGCATCCACATTGTTTACTGAATCGGTAACGCTCTTTCTTCGGCTCTTTTTGTATCATGGATGCGTGTAAGGATGCGACAAAACGTGATGCGATCGCTGCAAATGTGCATATTCTCAACCCGACTGTCAGCGACAGCTCAGACGTGTCTAAAAATGCTAATCCCGGCAACGCAAATATGAAAAAGAGAGGAAATTCCAAATAAATCCTGTGAAATCATGTGCGCATATCCCAATGTCTAAATCCCGATAGGCAACGCCAAAAACACCCGCGGTTCTGTCGAGTCACATCAATCGCGGGCGTCGCCAAAGAACACCGAACCGTTCCCGCCATGAACCCTGGAAGCCTCCATCTCACTTGAGACCGTTCCACAACGCACCCACATGCCATGGTACGCAAGACCCCATTGTAAGCTCTGTCAAGGATGACCGACACCACCCGCCAGATGAAAGTCGGCCGCCATTGACCGAACCCCTTCTCTTGTGATATTTCCCAGCTCGTCAGGCCGTATGGGATCTGCAGCGACAGGCAAATTATCTCCTGGCAGTGCAGCACGACGGCGCTATTCGCGAGGCTTGGACCAATTTTGAGCCATCACGGTGAAAAGGTATGGTACCGTGACGTATCCCCATTGCGTATCAGATCTTCACGAGGTGGTGGTTGTCTCCCTGAGGTCGAGTAAGATCCTAGCTGTAATTCAAGACGTCAACGCTAGGCCCTGAGTAAGGACCATGGAAACTTACTGCGAGCTCTTTCCGTCTTTCTTCCTGCCGCTGCCATTCTTCGAAGAGACCTTGCTCTGGCCTCTGGTCTCTATCCGAGGGAATAGTCCGTCGAACACGGCTCTCTGCTCTTGACCCTTGCCTTTGGTATCGGGAGAGGCGCCCTTGGAGCTGCCACCATAGTTGGAATCCATCTTGTTGCTTGAGGTTCTGAGAGCGGCAATCTGTGAAGTCGACGTAAGAGCCAGTGAGGCCAAGGATGCAGCAGCTTCGACTCACGGTGGTTTCTTGGAGTTTGCGCAAGAGGTCGCTGGATGCTTCTTGACTGTGGACAGACGGGATGGTTGCTGCAGATGGCGATGAGCTCATGGAGTTCTTGAGAGGTTGTTGACTTTGCTGGCTCATCATGAAGGTCGCCTCGTCCGAGGGTTTATATCTCCAAGATGATGAGGGAGAGAAGTCAAACTTTCTGCCCGTCTTAAGATACAAGACGAGAATAGATTGAAGGAAAGGGACTTTGGGAAGTCGAAGAACCAGCCTTTCTGGGCAAATCTGTCATAGCAACTCAACGGTCTCGAAGCAAGCCTTGCCGGAAACTAGGCAGAGAGAGTTGATGACCTTGACCTTGTGGTCAAGAGACACCCTTGCTTGGCCCCAGCTCAGGCAGGCAATATACTAGGAAGGGATGTCTCTTGCTGGGTATAATCTGCCTGGACCCGTTTCTAGAACCAGCGTCATTCCTTCTAGGAAGCACTTTTGGGGCTATTCTTGCTTGTGTTTTGAAGTTAAGCACATCTCGAGTAAGAAAAGAGAAGCAAAGATGTGAAAGGGAGGGATAGCAAAGCCACTGGGCTGCGGCAGAGCATATTCAAGCTGTGCGGTCACAGCCATGACGGAAGTGCCATGCGTGTAAACCAAAGTCCCATCGTGACAAGTCATGTGCCTTTGCGGGAGCACCAACATTTAGCGAGCTAGGATTCCCCTTCGATATTAGTGGACCGCGCTGGACCGTCCAAGTGGTTTGCTCCCTGGTCATTTCTCTGACCAAAGCCCGGCCAATACGATTCTGAATGGCCTCAATTCGACACTGGCCAAAGGAAACGCCCGTCGTCATGGTAGATGATGGCAACGTGACCCAATGGCCTTGGAGGAACTGATAAAGCTTTCGACCATTGCAACCCCGGGATTTGAGTAATACGGAAAGAAAAAGGGACTTTCTCCTCGACGCCGCATCTTGGCATGAAGCGTGCCCTACTTGAGCGTAGGGCTGAGAGTAGCCATCCAATCCAAACCTGAGTATGACTGAAAGCTGATGGTTGCGTTCTGTTTCGCACGCGGCGGCGGCCAATTCGGCCGTGATCCTACCGGCGCCGATTTGAAATCGGGGAGCCACTCTGAGCGGCGTAGCAACATGAAATGACGAATATCAAGTCATTTGGGCAGGTTTTGCCATCTGCGGCTTGACACGAGGCGTCTTTCGCCGTATGATGCCGCAGCTCACCTGCGGCACTTCATCGCATTCGCAATATGTCGGGCGCGATTTGATTGCGATAGTCATGTTTGCGCGCAGAAAGCATGGGCTAACATCTCGGGGCGGGCTTTCTCGTCCTTGGTAGGCGTTCTGCCTGTTGTTGGTTGGTTGTTCTGTTGGTTTGGGGGCGCAAACAGCGTGCCGATTGTTGGTGGATCTGAACATTGGGAGAGCGGCCGCTCCAGCGCCAGCGTGCAGTTGATGGGAGATTGGTGTGCTAACCGCGATGAAACCCATGGAAGCGAGGCATGCAAGATGCATGGCGACTAGCTCACTCTAGGCAGCATTGAAACGGTGGTTCTCAGAGAGATTGCCGCGGAACAGGAATTCTGCAGCCTGGAAATAATCGGCCGCAAATGCCGGGGCCGGCTTCAGCTCAATCGACAACCGCAACAGGCAGCAGGTTTGACGCCGGAACGTAGAACTCTTGTTGCGGGCCGTACATCATCGTCCGGAGTTGCACTTCTCTTCCGCTGGGTGTTCCTGTCTCATGAATTGAAGGATCACCCTGTGTACCGGACATCCTCTGCCCGCGAACCAGGGCCACGGAATCTTGTAACCCTTTCTGGCGCTGTGGTCCATGCAATGTACAGTTGCAAGATCCACCCCTTGACTGGGGGCCTTCAGGCTCTTCGTTGGTTTAATCAGCGCGGGAGCCAGGCCTGGTGGAGAGACGGGGGCCGTTTTCCTGAGCGGTCTCCGGGCGGCATAACGCAACTTACGCAAGGAAATGCATCGGGGCTTCGCGGATATTGCTGCGCATCCGGCGTAATGAGGAGCTTGTCAACGGAGAGAGGAATTAGTATGAATCATCTGTTGGTTAGGAATTTAGGAACCGAGGGAGCCGTAGGGAGTATTTGGGTTGGCAGGTATTGCGCATGCTCGATGGTAGATCGCCTTAGCCCTTGGTCTGCTCCGTATCCGTAGGACTCTGAGCCTCTGAGGATATCATCCTTGTCGTTATGCTGCGTCTGGAGATCTTGCGCTATGAGCGGCCGCCCTCGCATACCGTCTAATCCACTTGGCAGCTAGCCCGAGAGATGGACATCGGGCCACGGACCAAGAGTGGGAGCCGTGATCCAGGCTCCTGAGGTCATTGGGAACCAGGCCGGTGACAAGGCCGAGGGTAGGACGGACGGGACGACAGGCGATTTGACCCGACTGACCGGCTTTGCAGAGAACTGAGCGCGCTTCGATGGAGCAATAAGCAGGCCCCGTCGCAGGTGGAACTTCCTGGGGCTCTGCGGCCGCTGGTCAACGGTTGCGTTCCACTCTTCGACGATCGAAGCAACCCGTATTAAGAGCCAATCAGCATTGAGATTAGGCGAAGGCAGCACCATTGGTCCCAAACCACATGCTGTCTGGCGGTCTCCATCTCTGCATGTTCAAAACGGGATAGCAAGCTGGTTGACGTGCCCTCTGCCCCATCGAGCAAGGGGGTTAGTCGTCCCAACATCCGCTTCGTTAGGGTGCTGACCCAGGGTAACAGTGACAGGGCAGCCAGGCCGCAGCGAGGTCCAGAAGCACTGACCTGCGCTTAGATGGCACCCGCCTCTGGCACCCGCCTCTCCACACCTCCGTCGTCGGGTAAGGAGGATAGCTTGATTTTCTCCATCTGAACCCTGACTTCTGTCGACCTTCCCATGAGGCAGCAGCATTCTCAAATTGAGACAATGTTGCAGAGGTACAACGGCCTCTACCGTCCTAATTCCGGGGCAAATCCGAACCGTAGAACTCATTTGGAATCGAACCGTCGGGGTTAGGCATCTTGGTTGTGAGTGGTGCGCAGCGGTTGTTGATCTGGAGGGCTGTGACAGAGGCAAGAATCGCTTCCATCGAGTTGGCTGCATCTTTTCCCGCATCCTTGCATCCTGCGAGAGCGCTTCCAACAGGACCTCTCCGAATTAGGCTGGGCTCCTGCAGCCCAGCTGCAGCTGGTCAGCAGCAGAATGGTACGACGAGCTTCAACGGTCAACCGTCGTCACCACCCTCCACCTGCCATTTTTTGAACAGCCACACACGCACACTGCCATCTGACAGTGGTTGATCGCCCGCTGCTCCCTGTTGTCCCCTGCCCTGCGAACCCTACACCGTCCCCACCGACGAAGATGTACCCCTGCTGGTGGTGAAGGACTTGGCGAGTAACACCCCTTCTTGGGGGGAGTGGGAGACTGGGAGTCGGGAGCGCTTCGGCGGGTAGGTGCGGTCGTCCGCTGGCAACGATTGGGACGAAATGCAAGGTCTCTTTGCACAGCAGCGAGTGTCACGCTGCAGGGGGGGAATGCTGCCGCTGGGAGAGGGGTGCAATTGGGTCCAATAACGTACACCACCAGCCAGGCCATGCTGGATGGGGGCGACGAATGGAGCCTTGCCGGGCTTAGCGGATTGTCTTCTCGCTGGCATATCCCCTTTTCGTTCTTGCTTCAAAAACTCATCCAACCGCTTCCCCGCGTTCCGTTGAGACAACATTTCGTGGCGTTTGTTACTTGACGGCTTTTGGTAGAGAACAGCTCAAGCATCCTGTGCCTTCGTCTGGCGCGTCTGTTCGTGGATACGTCGCCGCCTCGGCCCCTAAACATTATGAAATCATCAGCTGTGAAAGACCCCAATGGGGCCGTGCCGGCGAAGAGGAAAGCCTCTACCGATTCCGAGGCTGACGAGATGACAAGTCCTGGGAAGTCAGCAAAGCCGCGCAAGCGCGTTCCCGCCGAGATCTGGGAGACCAAGCGCCCAATCATAACGCGGCTGTACCAGGAAGAGAAGAAGTCGTTGAAGGAGGTGATGGAAATCATGCAGCGAGACTACCATTTCACCGCAACGTAGGTTTCACACCCCTTCCAGTTTGTGAGCCCTGCTTACAGTGTACAGTGTCAAGATGTACAAATCGAGGATTTGGAAATGGGGCCTCGACAAGAAACTAAAGGGAGACGAGGTGTTGGCCATCATGCTGCTGCAACGTGACCGCGAGGCTCTGAGGAGACCAACAGAGTTCAGGATACGCGGCCAACCCGTCGACATGGAGAACATTCAACGGTACCTCAAACGAAACCCGGGTTTGATGGCCAAGTTCAGAGCTGGGCAGACGCCTAGCGTCCAGACATCCCTCGAAGTTACTTGCCGTACGCCTTCACCGCCCCCGAGTCCTTTCAGAGCTCTGGCCCCAACGACAGAAATGCAAAGCACTGAGCAGGTGCTGTATCTGTTCCGGGACTATATCGACGGATCCTTCTCGTCCGGTACCTGGTGGTGCGAGTACGACGTGGAGTGTTCGAGTATTCGCGCTCCGCAGACTCTGCAAGGCGATGAAAGCAACGAGCTATTCGAAAGGGTTGTTGCAAGCTTCGCTCTGGTTAACCGTTGTATGAGATGTGGTGATCACATAGACATCAACCGCGTTCTCGGCCCGGCTTTCGACACGCTGAAGAGACTTGTCAGCTCCGAAACCCCGAATTTTGTTGCAAGGACGATTTCTCTGCTTTGGTATCTGGAGCGACACTACAAGCATGATCTCCTCCGACTGGTCCTCCATTACCTGGCAGATCTGATGCCGATCGTGTTGGGACCGCACCATATTCTCGCGCACATCTGGCGGAGACTGGCAATGACCGAATTCTCGTCATACTACGAGCTTTCCATGAGGCTGTATGAATTGTTGGTTCCCGAAATCGAAGGTCGCGTTGGGTCAGCAAACTATTTGACGTTCCTTCTGTACTGCGACTATCTCGACTGTATGCATGGTAGGAGAACTGCGGAAGACTGCGAGTCGGTGATTAGCAGCCATATCTCTCGAAGTCAGAGGTCAGGGCGGGAACACTTGTGGCTTGAAGACATGGCCCTCTCACACGCAGGCCTACTCGCGACCTGCAAAGAGAACCAGGGACGCCCGGACGAAGCAATTGCGGTACTGACAGCGCATATGAATGCGTACAGTATGGCCAACGACCAAGAAGCGTCACTCCACCTCACGCTCGGCGTCAAATATTATAACATGAACAACGACACGGCCGCCATCGCGTCCTTCAAGTCGGCGGCACGCGTCGCCCTGACATCGGATGGAGACGAGCGGATCTGCGACCTGGCACTGTCGAATTTGGAGGCGTCCTTCCAGAAGATGGACAAGACGACCATGGCGAATAAAGTGCATCAATACCGGATGGACCGTGTTGCCAAATTTGCAGAGAAATCAGCGTTTCTGGAGAAGGGGTTCTCCGACGATTACGACAACGATAGCGACGACGTTTCGATCGAACTCGATGCCTTACCAGAATGGCTGTGGAAGGTTGACGATATGGAGGATGAGCCTCAAGTATGGTCTGATTTGGCGCCGTTCACCTGGGACAAGCCATCACCAACTTCCTTTGCCGCTTATCCCAGCGGTGCATTGGAGTGGGCAAACAGTTCCCAGCCTGAGTCTCCTGCCGTACTTTCGACCGAATACTCTCCCCGGATCGAGAGCCATCTCATCGATCCGGAGGTCGAATATCTATACGCACAGGGAGGCGGGGTGCGGTGAAACGACGTACTAAGAGGTTGTTTGTGATATACTAGGAAACCAAGTCGAAGGCTCTATTTGATTCTTTGGTTTCCTGCGCACTCACGGAGGCACTGAGGTTGCGTGTCGGCGAGAAGTCGGAAACGGCCAAGATGCCTCGAAGCGTTGATGCTACCAACGGGAACTGATGCTCGGGGTGGCCGAGAAGGTCTCAAGGAAGAGACGGAAGGCGACGATACCGAATTTTCGGTGCCAGAAGATTTGCAGATGATTTTGAATGGTCTTAGCTATCTGAGCCTTGGCTCCCGAGGAGCATCAGGTTCGATGGCTGCTGGGATCGAGGAATGGACGAATCTCAGAGGCAGCCTCGCAATGTCGAAGTGGTCGGTTGGAAGGATTCGAAAGACCATTGTTCGTTGGAGACGTCGATTGAACACAGCGTTCGAATGGTGATCTCCTCGTTGAGGAGGTGAGGCTGTCGAAGCCCGACAAGTCCAAGAGCGGCTACTGGGCCAGCTCTGGATGCTCGAGGAAGGAAAAGTGAAAGCACAACGGGTGGACTCCCTGCTTCAAGAATCTTCAAGTCTACCTAAGGTAGCAGGCGCGATGGCTGTGCAAAGGTTTCGGTAGGAACGTCATGGAAGGAGCGTAGGAAGGCGCCTTCCGCCTCTCGCCCCCAGCATTGAGAAGGAGCAATACGAGGAAAGAAGCAAGAACCTAGGGACAGGGAGGAGCGTGTAAATGCAGGATTTTAAACCGGCAAGCGCAACCAAGATACCACCACTCTGTCAAATTAATTTACAGCAAGAAAAAAGACGAGGAAAAAAAACATCTAAGTATCCCAAACATATCAAGGCTGCCTATTTCTGACACGCAACGCGACGAGACCCCGTATGTTCAACTCCACTAATTCACGAATAAAGCAAACTTGCCGCAACAGGCAAGGCAGTTTGAAGGATAATGGCAGCCTACAAGGAAAAGTTCGTCAACGAATCCGCGGACTCAGTTTTGCATCGCTAATTAGACAGACACGAGACTGGACGCCACTGAGAAGTCCCTTAGCTTCTGCACATCGTCAGCACAACACCGTCGACTGCTGCCTCGGGGTCATTATTCCCGCTGCCTATAATGCTTCCGTGTCAAGCACGATGTCAAAGAGCTCGCCAGACCGGCCCTATGTCCCGAGGTCGAAAATGACGCACCTTCGGGCCCCGGTCGAGGTCTGCCGGTCCCGAGAGTCTCGGCGCCGTGTGCCCGTTTTTTGACCCGGAGCCATCATCTCGCCCACCGGCTTCGGCGTCCCTCGGACTCCCAGGATTCGGTCATAGACACGGATGTAGCGGGGAAAAAGGAAAATCAGTGCCAAGTCTCCGCCTCACACGCACGTCGATCTTGGTGCTGGTGGACGCAGCAGAGACGAGCACACGGCTCCAAGACGTCATTATGCACGACTGTTATACCGGTGAACGCATATTGACGCATCGCCAGGCTCCTTGTCTGACAAACCATTGTACTAGCACTTCCCAAAGCGTTGGTCTCGAGTCGCGGCATTGGCGCGCTGGGCTTGGGGTAACGGAAACCGAATGCACCAATGGGTCGCACCGCCGGGCCATCGTGGGTGCGTGCAGCCAATCGATGCTGTCTGTGGAGGGAGCGACATGGCAGGACGATCTGAGTGGCGGGCGGAGACGATTCAGATTGAATGTCTGGAGACGTGAAAGCTCACAGACTCTGGACCGCGGCCAATTCGAAGCATTTTGTAATACGTGATCCGGGGTGCGTTTGTCCTCAATGCGGTGCTGATTGAGGCGTCCGTTGTGCAGCCCAGCGACATTTTCTGGTGTTCTCGGGCTTTAGCCGTTTTGCCGGCCACAAAACGGAGGTCCAGCTGGGCTCCGTCCCCCCCTGCGTCAACGGACGGAATGGCCATTTCTGCCGGGAAATGACCGGTATTGCAACGCCGAAGCAGAGATAGGATCATCGCACGATAGCTGTGCAGTGATCGATCGTGCAGCCCATCCACCCGTACCGGCATCAAGGGAGATTGCCATGGTTGACCGAGATCGGTCTCGTGGTCCTGCAGAGACCTGACTCTTTCTCATCCGTCATTTCGACCGTTGGAGGCGGGACGAAAACAAGGAAGCACCGGCAAAGACCAACGGCGGCCGCTGCGAATGACTCGGGCGCGAACGTTGGTCGTTGGAATGTCACGCGCGAGGAGGAGGCTGCCATGCGACATGTTGCTGGCATCGTGAACAGTCGAACGCTTGCGCTGGATGTGTTCCAGTAGTGCCAACTGCGCAGAACAGACCAGGACGAGGAGACTGTCTTGCTTGAGATATCCGAATGTGTCGGGTCTGTTGGAGGAAGCCTCATCTCTTTTCCGAGACAATTCTTCTTGCGGCGGCCCAACACCAATAACAGCGCGACACCATCAACTGGCCAGCGCACTGGAACGGTCCCGCCTTGTCCTGCGCAGACTCCAACGAGGAGATTAACGACAATGTGCATGTTTGGTGCATCGCTAAGAGCAATGGCGATGACGACGGTGTCTGGATATTGGCCCCAGTGGAAGCTGGCTGAACTCAATTCCATGCGGCTGGCTCACAATGACGAACCGTTGGCGGCTTAGATTGGGGTAACAAGAAAGGGTGCGTTTTTGATTGGGAGTGCCAATGGCAGGCCTATCTAATGGCCGAATGCATGCACATGGGAATGTCAGACGCCGGTAGGTGCAGACGCAAGCTGCTCGGTGCCAACAGCCTACATGCGCTGGCAGGTTGAAAACGAAGCTTGGAGTCTTGAGGAGCGAGCCATCGGCGAACGTTTGGAACGGAGCACAGTGCCGGACCCGATGAGAAGACGGTCTCGTCGCCCTCGCTTCGAGGTCAGCTGTTAAGAAGAAGGGCGACGACGGACGAGACCAACAGACAGGGGCCGGACGGGCACAGCGGGACGGGGGGAACGCGCAGTCCAGGCCCAACCAGTCAGCCGGTGTAACCTGGCAATAATGGAGAATTAAACAACGGGACGCTGGATCCAGCACAATTTGAAGGTGGGAACAGTTCCTCAGTCGGGAAGCCCAAAGGGGTTTAAAGGGGAGCGGCGGCAGCGCTGGGCAATCTTAAGTCGTCCGCTCCGGGGGCCCTTTTGCAGCGTCGGGCTGGCCCTATGGCATTTGAGCGTTGGACAACCCAAGGCGGGCGCGGTACGTACGGGCTGGGTTGAAGTTCAATTAGATACCTTGCAGAGCAGGTGGTTTGTCAAGGTTGCGGACGGGTCTCCCCCACCGTGGACGTCCACTCTTGGTGAGGTGGTGCCTGTCACGGGCTGTCGCGCAGGCTTCGCTCCCACCTGGATGCACTGTAACGTAATATCCGAGGGGCGCGCATCACCATGGGGCACCGAAGGGGGGCTACGGCCTACGGGCATCGCATCGCTGCTGTGCTCAGGCTCAGGCTGCGTGGTCCTGGGTACTAGGTAAGGTGATGAGTAGGTAGGTAGGTGACGGGTGTGACTTGTGACACGACTGACTCTTCTTGTTGCGGGGGAAAGAAGTTGCGCTGGGTTGTGGCCGGAAGTGGGAAGTCAATAGTTTGGGTGGTTCAATCTCGCCTACGGGGCTGTCAATATCTTTTGGCTCATGCGAGGCGTTGAGTTTAAACGGTCTGGGCCCCGAGCCTCCGTTTTGGTTTCTGTCTTTTTGTTTGTCTGCCATTGAAAGAAATGCGAGACGTAATGCGAGGAAGGGCAAAACGCGCGGCAAGCCTACGAAGCCTCTCCCTCGTCTTTGTGTACATATACTTGGACGAGACAGAGTGAGAGAGGAAGAGAGGAGAGCTTGGCAGAGGGCGGCGCGGCCAGAGGCAACGTGGGCCGGCGTTACCATTGCCCTTTGCATTGCCCATCTTCCATCTTTTGGAATGACTGCATACATGCCTGGTGGGATGACGGGAGGGAGGGAGGGAGAGCACAGCAGATGATTAGGTACCGGGCGGAAGGGCACAGCAGATGGGAAGGGTTGCAGAATGCTGTGAGACGGCGCACAATACGGCGGGGTGTTGTCTTGCTCTGTACGTGAGCGGCAATGGGTTGCCGCGTGAGAAAGAGACGCAAATTGTCACCCGTCACTGGCCGTCCGTCCTCATGTTCAACGACCAGACCATTCCGTGTGTGGGCTGTCCAGCCACGAAACCACGAAAAGCACACGAGGTCTGTGGCGTGGCAGAGGAAGGGGAGGCAAAATGTGGTTGTAAAATCGTCTGCAAGTTCGGGGTATCTGGCGTGATATTGGGAGACGATATCGAATAGTAGACGAAGATTGATCCTCGTCTTCTTTGTATGCGTACCTGTACCTGTACCTGACCAGTGGTGGTGATGGCTGATGGCTGATTGATTAATTGGAATGAATCACTGGGCCAGCTCGGGTAATTGTGGACCTGGGCTGCCATTCTTTGTTCCCTCCCTCGCGGCGAGATGCAGCACAGGGCAATTAGCGATAGCAATATCCGTGATTAGGTGTGTTCATCCCGTCCCTTTTTGCTTCTTCTGTCGCTACTGTTGCTGCAAGATAAGGTACGTACGGCTATTTAGAGTAGGTATTAGGTAGGTAAGGTAAGGTAGGTGGGAGCCGCTTCCGTTATCTGCGAGTAAGCAGTGCATCAGTTTCGGGAAGGATATTCAGATAGGTGATAGGCATCTGATAGTGATATCGATATCTGTTGGGGGCGCAATCTCTTTTCAATCTTGCAGCAGATGAAGTTGAGTGAATGATTGATCAAGCAGAGGGAAGAAAGGCAAAAGAAAAAGAAACAATATGAGACCAATTGCTCGATACATGCTTGAACGCCAGGCGGCGTGACTGTGGAGTAAGGGAAAGGTAGGCCGGATCCGCAGTGGCATTGGGATTGAATCCGTTCGGCGGCCGGTAACTCAAACGGCTGTCGGTGTTTGGAATCCAATACGGACGGACAGAACAGTATGCGTATCCCGTCGCGGACGGGCACTGTCTGCCGCCCGGGGTGCGAGGTGCTGATTGGCCGATTGTTACTTGCTGACACAGACACAGCGACTGGCAGCGGCACCGTCTCCAGGCTAAGCTGTAAGGGGATCCGTTTTGGAGGGTCCCTCCTCTACGTTACGTCTTTCGTTGGCTGCAACAGTCCTGTTCCCTCGACGCTCGGCCTCCCTGCGCCAAAGGCCTGCATCTGCACCTGCACGAAGACAGCCACTGCTCAGATCAATCCTACTCCCACTGTCGCTGTCGATGTCGCTGTCATTGTCACCGTTACTGGCACTGCAGCTGCCATTGCGACTGCTGACGCTCTGAGCCTGTTTTCGTCGTCGCCCATGTTCCTGTCATAGCCCCTTCGTTTCTTGCTTTCTCTCTTTCCCCCCCTTAGGTACTGTGCCTTACCGAATACTACTTCCCGCTCACTACCCGTTCCTTTTACTCCTCATGGTCTCCCTTCTCTCTCCTTTCCTTAACCCCTCTCCCCTACCGTGGCCTGCCGGGTCCTGGGCTTTCTTCTTTCCCTCCCTCCCTCTCTCCTCTGTCCCTGCAAGGGATCGAAGTCAACCCGTCAGAGTGAGAAAGTTTAGTTATTCCAGCGCCAAGGGTTCTTGTTGCTTCAGTGAGTTTGCTTATCCAGTTCCCCTCGAGTCCCCCAAACACCTTCGCACGCACGCCAAAGACCCCCACGAACGGACCGTTTGTTTCCACAACTCTCGAGACGACAACTGTTTGCCAGATGGACGGTCTGGTGTCCGGCTCCTGCAGTCCAGATACCTTGCAGTCCACCAGTCCAAGTCCAGTCCAGTCCAGTCCATCCACAGCCCAAAGGGTCGGCCGGACCCCGACCAGAAAAGAACCTTCAAACTGACGCTGGCCCGGCCTGTGGGCGCCGTGTAGGTACCTGCCTTGGCTACCTTAGCCTTAGTCTACCCTACTGCGAACCCAAACCCACACAGACAGACTCGACTTAACGCCGTTCCGTGCTCCCGTCTTGTCTCTCCCCCCTACGGCCTAACGCCTACGAATACGTTTACTGTTTCCTGCTGGAGACGGGAGTTGTACGGATCCCTGGAGACACGTTCACGCACGGTGCACCGTCTCTACCTTGCCTGCCCTGCCCAGCACCGTCCCACGCCTACGAATCGCAGACGGTCGCCACCCTCCCATCCATCCATCCAGCTGATAACCTCGCGCTTTATCCCTCTCCCTCCTTTCCCCCACGACCGCCTGCGACTGCCGCTACTTGCTGCTGCTGCTGCTGCGTGCGACTGCAACTCGCCGACTCGACTCTTCCTACGACACACGCACGACCGTCGTCCCGTCTCGACTGTCTTGCGTCCGACACACAACGCACACCACACCGTACCCACCACCACGCCGCCTCCAGTTCAGTCCACACGTTGCATATAATCATGTCAAACGGTCCACCCCAGTCCTTGCCGCCGCCGATTCACACGGAACACCAGAACAAGGTTGATGGGAGCTCCGACCCCGTCGCCTCAGATACACTCCTCCGCAATGCAGACTTCAACAACGACATCTCCTTCCCTTACATTGTCACAAATCCCCAGATCCAGTTCCGCACAACCACGATAGCGCCATCCCCGCCCTTGTCCGAATCCTCTTTCCAACAACTCGAGCCTCAATCAACCAGACCCGGCCCGAGTCCGCTTGTAGCAAACAACAGCCTACGAATCCAGACCGACGACCTGCTCCCGAGCCTGCCTACCCGCTCCGACAACCACCCCGTCTCCGTCTACACCACTCCTCGCCGACCCAGTGCCGGCCTCACCCACAAGACCTCGTCCTCCAGCCTGAAGCCAGTATCGAGAACTCCTAGCTTTAAGGCCGTTATTCATAGTCTCGGCCCCGCCTCGGCCACGAGCTCCTGCTTGCCCAGCCCGATCCTGTCGGCTATGAGCGACGTCACCCCGTTGCCCTCGCCGTTGTTATCAGGAGACTCCCCAGGCCCTTGGAAGCGTCTCGGTGCACGACCACCCTCGCGGGATATGCCCAACCCTACCCCAGATTCCGTGCTGGTCTCAGCGACCGGCGAGTCAATAGCAGCCGCCCTCGCCAACGCTTCAAAACGCAAGGTCTACGCCGGCCTGGTCACAGAAGGCACCGATGGATCGGGCGGAAAGACACCCCTCAACGCCAAACAGGAGCACGCACGAAACCGCAGCATCAGCGAGTACATTCCCGACCCGAATTACATACCGAAGCGACACATCACCGTCTCTGGCTCCCACGTGAAGCCCGAAGCCCAGGAATCTGCCACCGAACCCCATATGCGCCGCGAGCTGAACCTCGCAGAGTCCAGAGGTTTGACCCCCGCCATCGCCCAGCCGCCGACCCCACCGCCGAGCGAGTCTTCCAAGGACTCGAGCGACTCCACCAGCAAGCCGAAGACCGCCATTCCCGAGTATTTCGAAGCCTTTGACCGCCGCGACAACAAGAGGAGGAGATGGAGGGCCGTCAAGACTCTGGGCCAGGGCACCTTCAGCCGTGTCATGCTGGCGACGAGCCAGATGGACGACGACGACGACACGTTACATCCCGACAGCCTCACGCCAATTTCCGAGACGGGCCCGGCCAGAAAAACCCTTGTCGCCGTCAAGGTTTGCGAGCATGGCCCTAGAGGTGGTGCCAGCGAGGACCGTATCGAAATGTCTCTCAAGCGCGAGTTGGAGATTATGCAGACCATCAGCCATCCGTCGCTGGTGCATCTCAAGGCGTGGAATATCGAGCCTAGCCGCGCCATCCTCGTCCTCGGCCATTGCCCAGGAGGCGACCTCTTTGATGTCGCTACGGGCCACCGCCAGGTTCTCAAGCCGGCGCTGTTGAGGCGGATGTTTGCAGAGCTGGTGGGCGCGGTGAGATACCTGCATGAGCGCAGAATCGTCCACAGGGATATCAAGCTCGAGAGTGGGTGACCCGAGTCGGGAGAGCAAATTCAAACCATACTGACAATCCACAGATGTGCTCGTCAACCTGACTGCATCCGAGCTGGCGGATCCCTCAACAGACTGGACGACGTACCCGCACTCGGTCATCACCCTGACGGATCTTGGCCTGTCCCGGCGCATCGCCGACGACGAAAAGCTCGAGACCCGCTGCGGATCGGAGGACTATGCCGCGCCCGAGGTTATCATGGGCTTGCCCTATGACGGCCGTGCGACGGACGCCTGGTCCCTGGGCGTTCTGCTCTATGCCCTTCTCGAAGCCCGCCTGCCGTTCGACCCGTACCCCAACACCATGGACGGCCACCGCATGCGCAGCCGCACGAGCCACCGCATCGCCCGCGCGGAGTGGCGCTGGATCGATTACGCCGGAGAAGACGGCGACCACGAGGGCGACGAGGCCAAGTTCAAGGAGCGCGGTCTACTGGGAGCCATGGAAATCACCGAGGGCCTGCTGCAGCGCGCCAGGAGTAGATGGACGCTCGAGAAGGTGGCCGAGAACGAGTGGGTCAAGGGTGCGATCCAGGTCGAGGGCGGCCTGCGTTTCCGTGAAGAGGTCGCCGGTGCAGAAGTATGATGACAGTACTCTGTGGGGTTCATCACGGGGAACCAGGTTCAGGGTATGTTATCGGTTTTTGGGATGTACGAGTAGGAGGAACGGTTGGCGGGCGGCGGGCATATCGGGGGCATCATACCACATGCTCCTGCCTTCGATGGCGGGCATTGTCATCTTTTTTTCTTCTTTCATTATCATGTTCGACACGCGAGAACTATTACTCGCCCACGTAGGGTTGGAGCATTCGCTTCCTCGGGACGGCAGAGAGAGAAAGCCCGTCCCTCTTCATCATCTTTTTTCAGACATAGATTAAGCCCACGACGAAAAACTTAGACCTGGCCAGCGAAGGTGTTGTTATTATTTATTATGGACGGGATTTATTTCTTTTTACTTTAGTGTACAGTTATTGGGGCTATTGGCTGCCCGTTATACTCCTTTTTCACATGATTGTCTGTGTCTTCCAAGATACGTCGATCATGTGTTTGTTTCGAATACCCCAAAACAACCTTTTTGACTTCTCGGACTTTTGTATCCGCCATTCGGTTGTGTCACTTGAGTCTTTTCCTGTTCTGGCGTCGCGTGTCACAGGTCAGTCATTTTTTTTGGGAAGTCCTTTTGTTTTTTGCGTGGCGCCGTTTGTGAAGTGCCGTCGATCCGCGTCCATGCGGCTCATGACGGTAAGCAAGGTATGTGTCTGGAGAGGGCCGGACTTGGAAGAAGGTTAGAGGTACCAAAAAAAATGAGAAGGCCAAGTCTGGATTGGGAGGACCTGAGGCAGTTGGGAGTGAGAAAAGGGACAGGGGAAAAGGAAAGCCACATGGGACAGGAACGGGTGTTCCTGGGCTTGTGCCGTTTAGTGATCGGGTGGGAGAGAGAAACACGCGTTGCGTGTGGAAGTGGCCGTTTGTTTCTCCCCTTTTCCTTTGTCCCGGCCGATTTAGGGGGATGTGTTTTTTCTTGGTCGGGGATGTCCGTGAAAGGAGGGGGGGTCCTCTGGGCTGAGAGGAGCTAAGCGTTTGTGGGGTTGGCTCGGGGTTTCTATATTTGTATTGCGGCGTTGTCCTTTTTCTCTCTCCTGTGAAAGAGAGGGTGAAGAAGGCTTGAGGGATGAGAGGGGATGAGTGGGATTGTTGGTGTGTGATGCCCGGCGATGGTCGGGGGATTTCGCCGGCTCGGGGCCCGGGGGCTCCGGGGGGGCTCCGGGCCGGCGTGCCGGTGGGATTCTATGCGCATGTTTTATGATGACGGCATTATGTGTGGGATGTGGGACGTTTGTGTAAGTGGAAGGTAACTTGTTTGTTATGTGAATTACGATTAAATTGAATTGGTACGGTACACTGATCGGCCGAACGGCCGCCCTCGACTGTTTCCCGGCCGAGTGTGAACTTCTTTCTCCCTTACCCCCAAACACCAACACCCTGCTAGAACACGACGTCGTTCCCGGGCCAGAGGACGTCGTACGCCGCCCCCTCGTCGAGGCTGATGTTGCCGACGACGTGGAGGCCCGTGGGGTCGGAGAAGGCCATGTCTGCGGGAGGTCCGATGAACTGGCCCAGGTCGTCGAGGTCGCGCCAGGAGAAGCCGCGGCAGAGGAGCTCCGTCTGGCTTAGCGGGAGCGGGTTCATGCCCATCCCCGCGCCGGCGTGGTGCATTCCCCCGGAGGAGGCGTGGTCGTGGCCTAGCAGCAAGGAGGCCGGGTGCGGGTCGTGGAAGGAGGAGGAGGGGTGTTCTGTGGAGGGGAGGATGGTATGTGCTGTTGTTTGAGGGTGGGATGGGGCGGTGTGTGAGGAGGAGGAGGAGGATGGGAGGTG